>MU225863.1:1216600-1228194 GCA_018584345.1 Thuja plicata
GACTGAAATTCAAATTCACTAAAATAACACCGCGAATGGCGCCTACCTTTGGTCAACAGATCCACCAAAGTAATACAGCTTCCACTTCTCACTAATCTCCACTTCAAAATGCGCACAAAAGTCACTCTTTTCTGGTTCTGGACTTTCAAGCTTGCAGCAGTAAGCGCCTACAACATCCACACATCTACCATGGCGAGAAGCCAACAATCAATGAACTCCCCAGTGATCATCTACTCTTTCAACTGCAGGCGTTATCTGTAAACATTTTCTTACTATAAATATTTGTAGAAGAAACATTGAACAAGCAATTACAACCACACGCATTAAGGATTCACGTTGTATGCGAGAAGGAAGTTCGCGGACCCGATGAAAATTTTAATTTGCTTCAATATTTTGTAAAACCAGGTTTTCTTTTCAAATTCCACCTCTCCGGTGGGAAGATGGTGCTGCCCGTTTTAGGGCCTAAACCTGGTTTTCACCTGTATAACCCGAATTGCATATTGGGGTTCCAAACGGCGGATTTCGTGGAAATCGGGAAGTGTCACTGCCAATTCTGGTCCAATTCCCGCAAACAAACGGGGCCTTAGGGTTTGTGAAATCGATTATAATTGTTTCGTTTGCAGTATACTCAATTGTCTAGGGTTTTTGAAATCAAGTATGATTTTTTCCTATGGAGTGTACTCAATTAACTGGGGTTTCAACTTAATCCATTATACTTGTTTCATGTGTAGTGCACTTTATAATCTAAGGTTTATGGACTCGATGAAAATTGCATGGTATTAAAATGAATCATATGGAAAAAATTACAAATGGTTAATGTATTGGTTGTTGTATTCTACCTTTCGAATTACATTTCTAGCAATATTCATCATTTAAATAGAATTTAAATAGCAAGTTACATATTATATTGCGTAAGGAAGTTGAAAGCTCGTTATATTACCACAATCCACTTTCAAGATGCTTGCACCAATAAAACACACCACAATCCACTTGAGGGTTTAGGGTTTGTTGTTTCCTATGGAGCATGGTTAGGTGTTTCTTATGATGATACCTACTCTCACGGTGCAAGATTTGGTGTTTTTTTTTATGAATCCTAAGGTTTGTTGTTGCTTATGATGATTGGTGCAAGGTTAGTTGTTTCTTGTGATGATCACTATTGTAACGATGCAGGGTTTGTTGTTTATTGTGATTATCCCTACTGTCAAGTAGATTGTGGTTGGTTTGGTGGTATTTGTGCTTTGGGATTGGCACTTGTAATATATTGAACTTTCATTTTTTCTATCCAATATAATATGTTACATATCGTTCAAATGTCTCAACAACTCTAGAGGTCCTAATGCTCTCTAATATCGCTCACAATGACACAACATCATTTGATTTTGAAGGTCTTAATTCCAATTATATGAATATTGTTTAAATTTTATTAAACAGAGTTAAAAGGGAAGTTAAAATTTGAGGGAGAATTCAACAACCAATACATTAAATATGTTTAAATATGTTTATTTGATATATTGATTTGATCTCTATTACATTTTAAAATACTTGGTGTCGCAGTGTAGCACTGTGGATAACAAGTTTATTTCAAAGGGTGGAAAAATATCACTACCTTGTTTTGTGCAGTTTCCTCCGGATAACCAAATTTGGGTGCCAAGGGAACTCATTAGACAATGATCATTCAAAATGCTATAGGGCTTTTACATTTTCCCAAGTGAGGCAATCATGATACGATTATGATTGAAAAATAACTTTGCAACTTAATTGTAATTAATATTTAACCATCTACGTACTTTATTTTGGGATTTATTATCACTTAATTGGCCTCGCCATTTGGCAGTGATTTTTGCCTTTTGTGGTTTTGTTAAGCGCACATTGTTAGTCCCTATCATTGGATGCACTTACTTATTAATCAAAATCTTGGGAGTCGTGCAAGAAGCAATTAATCTAAGCAACTCTCGTATTATTCTATTAAAGTTGAATTCCTTTTAATCAATTGTTATTTCATGATTGGTTGTTTCCATTTTCCCTAGTGGTTCGACCATTTTAGCAGGGAAAAAATTTGGGAATTTACGACATTGTTCCCAAGGTCTTTTGCTTTTCACATGTCGTATGCATGCTGAGATTACAGGGCAGCATTTCTAGAAACTAGGTGTCTGAGAATGGGGCTAATGTTTGCATTATTTCATTAATATGGTCGTCGTTCATTTCCACCTACAGATTCCAGAGTCCAGGCATATTTTCCAAAGGACGAAGCCATAATTGCTGCCTTGTTCTCTTTCCGGACTTTCTAAGTGTTTCCTAAGTTCTGCAACTTTGTTAAGCTTTTGCGGGGCAACACTGTGACCCATAGGTATTTTCCTTCTATTTTGTTCAGTTCAAAGAATTTTTAGAAAAATTTTGGTGCTAGATTTGTGCCCTTTTGCTTTTAGGTCTTTTGCATTTACTGCATAAAAAATTATATTGACTATCAATGTATTGCATCTATTTTTTTTCTTCTCCTTTATACTATTATTTAATTGAATTTATGACATATTAATTAAATAAAAATTACAAAATTGTCAATTAAATCTAAAAGGAATTAAATTAATTATAAAAATATAAATGTGCATTCAAAATCAATTAATTTATTAAAAATGCATATGACATCATCAAATTCAGTTGACTGGTTATCAAAATGGAAACAATCCACTTTCACTCAGTTAACTGATTATGTACTGTTTATCGTTTTGGAAACATTTCAGTTAACTAAAAACTGATTTTGGAAGTTTCCAAAATAACTGATTAGTCAGTTCAGTCAACTAACTCTCTCGACCAATCGAATCACTTGCACATGGATTGTGCTTCTTCAATCGAATCTGAGTCACTCTTTTTGTTCGAATCCTATCAAAGCTAATCATGAGCCTATGGATATAAAGATGAATTCAAAAGAGAAGAGCCTTGGCAATACAACTCACTCTAAAGATGTTGATATCCCTTCCACACCTTATATCCCTCCATCCAAACGTAACTGTGTACCTTCACTATCCTCCAAGTCCATCCTTGGTCCCTATATCCCAAAGCTGAAACCATTAAACCTTCCATCTATATTGGGTCCTTATATCCCTGATCCATCCACTTACCCTATCCCTATCAAGATCAACAAAGACATACATCCTTGAAATCTCCCTTTCAACCCATCCATATGAACCATCCATATCACCACGTGATGTGGATTGAGGTAATGTGATGATCAAGAAGTTCTTCTAATGCAGATTCATAAGATTACCCCAAAGGAGTGAAGTCTCTCGTGCATTTAACCCAAGGTTTTTCTTTCATGATGTTACTAATCCCTTTGGAGGAACTTAAGCTTCTAGCTTTTTAGATAGTTCTCCTTTGAAGGATAGGCTACGATGGGCCAAGGCCGCTAAAAGTATGCTCAAAGATGTTGATAGGGTGATGGTAGAGAAGATGATATGGAGGATAAGGGAGATAGTAGCCAAGGATTTATGTGATGGATTGGATAAGAGGAATAGCAGGATATGGGATGGATGGGTAAGAGGTAGGTGTAGGATATAAGATCAACATTGACACACCCCTTGAAGGGTAGTGGACAACTGGAGGAAAAGTGGATGGAATAGCTCGAGACTTTGATGGATGAGTGTAAATGGAGACTCTTTAGTTAGGTCGACGGTGCTTTATGGCTCTGTTGTGTGGGGGGCCTATCTTCTTGAGTCGGATTGGACCTCTATTGAGAGAGTCCAGATCCTCCTCCTTTGGCGCCTCATCAGATGTCATCGCTCTACTCCTCACAACGTTATTCTTGTTGAGTTTGGTGCTCATCCTTTTAGACTTGCAGCCATTTTTGATATGGTCTGGTTCCTTCACCATCTTCGGGGATTTGTTGATTCTGCTGTGTGTCGGCAGAGATACCCTTATCTTGCTTACTGCTCTTCTTTGGCCCTTGCTAGTGTTGATCCCTCTGGTAGAGCACGTTGTTGGTACGCCCAGGCTGCTGCCTTGCTGGGTTCTGTGGGGATCTTGATTGATCATCTACCCTCGTTTCAGTTTTCCTTGGATGCTCCCACCCACCTCCTCCCCTCCCAACAGTAGTTGAATGACCACGTCAAACTCAACATCTATAGACAGTATATCAACACGACCTGGTGCAACCCTCCTGGAGGGCCTCGTCCCAGGATGACCTCCTATGTTGAGCACTATATGGAGATTCTTGATGGCGTCATTGTGCATCCTCCTTACCTAGCCTACTGATGGAGTCACGCTCTTCATATTTCTTCGGGGTCTTTCAGAGTCGACTCTCATCAGCTCCGCATCCAGACAAATCACCACATTGACAGGGCTGACCAGATCTGTCGCCTTTGCACCTTGTTGGAGACCGAGTTCAAGGCACATTTCATTTTCCGATGTCCCATTTACTACGAGATCATAGGGAGATTCTACTGCCTGTTCAAAGAGTGCGGTTCCCTTGCCTCCTTCAAATACACTGATCAACGGTGCCTTGCTCTTTATCTTCAAGAGACCACACGGCTTCGGGATTCCACCCTCCAGCTTATGTTCCCGTCCAGCCAGAGATCTTATCATCTTATCACATCCTTTTTCACTTCGGCATCTCTTGGCTGCGGCACGAAGCACCCTCTTGGTCCTCCTTCTGGACACACCAGGCTTGTGAGACCTCATAGAGATCATAAAGATCGCACTCGGCTGCAGCACTCCACCACCAGTGCTACTCAGGGACGGTCTGGGGCTCCTTCTAGTCTCAGATCGTACCCTTTGGTGCTTGATTACTTCTCGCCCAGAAGGAGCCTCTAGGCACTCTTCCTAGTTCTTTTGTTCTTTGTTTCCTGTTTTCTTCTTTCTTGTTATTGTTCTTTCCCCGAACACCATTTGGTGCTCCTGTTGTTGGTTGTTTTTCTCTGTATGTTCCCAATCTCTTAGACCCTTGTTGGTCTCTTGTTGGACATTAATAATTTATCTTATCTTATCTTATCTCATCAAGTTTATGGTTGAATCTACCTTGTTATTGGACATTTGTTCGCAAAAGATTCGTAGTTAAAATTTTGGTGTAAAAATTGCAGGTTCTTAGTTCTTATCTTGAGGAGTTTTCAAATCGCGAGGGCAACAATTGAACACCTCTTTCCAACTTTTTACTTGAGCTTTGAGATTTCCAAGTATGTTTCTCACCTATTTCTGGGTAATTGTCTTCTTTAATTTCTGTTTGTTAGCTTTATTTGCCATTTTCCCACCTCTTTGTATTCGCAGAGCAACACTTAAAAAAATGTTATATTAAATATTTGATTTTTTTTTTCCCTTATAATTTATGTGAGAGATGCAAATTTCTTTGTGTTAGATACTAGATAGGAAAATTATTAGCATTTAATGCAGTTATTTCGAGCACCTCATATTGATGCAAAAGGTCAAGATGCAACCACATTTGGTGGATTTTTTTTTGTTTGAAACACAAATAGGTAAAGGGTAAGCTATTATTTGTCATATCCAGACAAGATTTTTAGTCTATGCATGTATATCTAAAGCCATTGTAGACCATAATTTGCAGGACTATATAGTTGTGCATGTCATGACTTATCATGGTGTGTCGTAGCCATGGCATTGTTTCAAAGAAAATTGAAGCTTCCATTAAATTGCTTAAAACTGAGATAAACCTGTACAGGTAAAAACAAGAGTGTATAATAAAATTTGTTTGGAAGAATTAGTAGAAAGTGTTACAAATGTAGCAAGGTAAAAATATTATTAGTCCTTCTTTGGTTCAGTATTTGTATTCTTCAACCATTCAACAAATGGTTTGATGGTATTTTAAAATTAGAGATGATTTCTTTTTAGCTTGTGGAATACATTTATCAAACGAATAAATAGTCTCTTCCTTCAATATCTTCTCATCATACATGTACTTTAGAATTGAAGGAACTTGTAAATGAGCAAGGTTACAAAATGCCTCCACCACACCAAGTAGCAACTTATGAGAATTTTTATCTTGCACAACTTTAGACAAAAGCTATTTATTTGCACCATCAAAAAGAGATTCAAAATAGGCATTCATAACTTCCTTTAGAGAAACATGGAAACATGTTATGATTGCATAAAGATTCCAATTGACTTTCTGTATTTGACTTCTATTTGCCTCACTAGTGTACTCTTTTGAATTAAGCTTGAAAAATAGATATGTAATTCATAAAAGTCAACATGGAATGAAGAGATAATGGTGAATCAGAACAATTTGATTGGTTAAAGATGATTTTGGAATTATTGTCAATTGATGCTAATATTCTAAGTGGTTAGATACTGCCAGAGCTTTGTAATGCAAAGAGCTTATCATATCTATCTAGCATAGAATCAACTTACAGGAGAACATCAATTATACTTTTAGAGAATGCGTGAACCTAACTGACTTGTTGTTGTATGAGAACAATTTGTCTAGGAAAGTTCCTAGTTGCCTTGCAAGTCTTCCTTTGGCCACCTTGGATATGGTGCAAAATAACTTGTTTGGAGTATTACCAGATGTGGTTTGAAGTTCATAGATTTGTCTTTTTATAACATTGAGAAATAATTTTCTTATGGGTGAGTTATCACCAAACATTCATCTACTAGAAGGCTTCGGAGATTGCTTCTAAATAACAATGATTTACAAGGTTCTATTCCAATCCTTAGCATAAATTAGTTATTTTTGTATTAAAACAAGCTCCAAATGTGTACACTTCATCAAGTTTATGATTCTACATGAGATGAAAATAATGTTGAATAGATCTAGTTGAAAGGTAAATAGAATTCGTATGAGTCCAGTGCTAGGAAAAGAGAAGAAAAGAAGAGTGATCCCACAAAATTATTGATGTGATAATGGGGGTTGTACATTTTGTGATTTTACCATTGGATCCTCATTAACTTTTTTTTTTTGGGGGGAAAGTATGATACAGGAACATCCAAAAAATTATTAGTAGTTCCCACTTGGAATATATTATTTTAATGAGAAGATAGTAGTTACTGAGCTAATGGTTGTAAAGATAGTGAAAGAACTAGATGCACCCGTCCATGCATTACATAAATGGAGGCATTACCTTTTTAAGGAAGCCCTTTGAGCTAACAATAGATTATTTGGGACTTAAATATATTCTTTTACATAGCCAAAGCTTTATGTTCATCATAAATGATGGCTTGAATCTCTTGTCAGTATGATTTTGGAATAGACTACATAAAGGGCAATGAGAACATATTTGATGATACTCTTAGTAGGAGGAGACATCTTGCAATCATATCTACAACCAAAACAAAATTTAGGCACAAGGTATTGCAGAATCTTCAAGATGATGACCATTATTCATTGGTCAAATTAGTGCTAGAGGAACTTCCATCCAATTAATGTTTTGATCAATATGATTTTAATCATGATGAGATACTAAGGTATCAAGAGATAGTGGACGTTCCCAACCAAGTAGGGTTGAAGAAGATGGTCTCAGATAAGATGCATAATGAGTCATATTTAGAGCATCTTAGAGCATGAATAAGATGGGGTGGATATGAGACCTTTAAATTTTTACCAAGGCTTAAGAGAGATGACATAGCATACGTGGCCAGTGTTCAGAATGTTAGCGAGTCAAGGTTGAGTGTATACATTTAGAATGCTAGTGATTCAAGGCTTACCATATACATCTAGAGTGCCATTGAGTCAAGGTTGAGCATATGTATCCAGTGTGATTGTTTTATCTCCACGATGTACAAGAGTACAAGTGAAGAGTCATTAATATGAAATTTATTTTGGGATTGCCTATGCCTAGAAACTAACATGATGTTATCTTGGTGGTTTTTGATGGCCTAAATAAGGTAGCACATTTTTAAACAATGGAATCTCAGAGATGGATCTTTGACTTTAGCAAAAAAGTTGTATAGGAGACATTAAGTTTATATGAAGTGCCTGAAACAATCATTGCATATATAGATATAAGAATGACTTCAAGGATTTGGATAATCTTAAACATTGTATTTGGGGCAAAATTGAATTTCATTATATCCTATCATCCATACACGAAGAGACTGAATGGGTGGATTAGGTAGTAAAGTTGTAAAAATTATATATCACAAAAATCGTTTGGAACCTTTACCACGTAATATAAACTTGAGGCAAGGAAAAAAAAAACATTTTATGGCAAGAAGAGTAACCTAATTTAACCTGAACGACCTAGGATGTTTAATATACTTGTCAAATTGGTATAGGGATTATTAATCTATCTTTGTAATTTGGTTGATTCAGATAAGGAGGTTAGTATGTGGAACCAACAAAAACAAACATGTATTATTCATGGATAAACTAAAGGTAGTATTTGAGTAACATCCTTGGAACTAGTATAAAGTATTTGATGCATCATTTATATTAATGAGACAAGACCAATAATTTATTGATATAATTTCAAAAGTAAGATGATAATTGCGTATGATTATTGCTCCCTTGTAGATAAAAGGGGATAGATGTTCTAAATACATTAATAGTATCATATGAGAAAAATATATGTTAGAGCAGGATATCTTATACCTGAATCTGGAAGTAATGGTTAGACCTTCATCTTGTTCATTTATTACTAATTTATGATTGAGTTGGATTTTAATTTTTAAGAGAATAATATAAGGAAATTGCTTAGGATGAAACATCTAAATTCCTATGAGTACCTTTACTTGCTCAATGTTTATGGATATTATTTGGTAGCAAGGATGAAGTTGTTATATGCTTATGTGCACATTGTGTGCATTGGGCTATTCACCAATGATTGATATGTGTAAGATGTTTCCCTTATTTTTATTTTATTAGCTATGACATTTTTTATTCTAATAATTTCATATACGTAAGAGATGTCTATAAAAATATGAGAGTGAATAAATTTTCATGTGTGATATATATGTCTTTTGTGTTTTTCTTAGTGTGCTTGAATAAATGCATGATTGTGTTTTGATTCCATAGTTCTTAATATTTTATATACTATGCATGTCTATGTGTGACTTGTGGATTTAGTAAGACATGGGGACGATGTCTCTTCCTAGTGGGGAAGGATGTCACATTCTGATCTTGTATGTCCTATTCATCAAGAGGTAGTGTAGACTCTCTTTGACTTTGACTACTTCACATACTTATTTGACACCTAATTGATGTGCATTATGGAAGTTAGATTAATTATTATGTGATTGGGATATTTTTTGACATTTATATGATCATATCAAAATACGAGAATAAATTTATTTGGGATTATGAGTAGATGTTAATGAATTGACAAATATGGAATGAATTGATATTATTTGAAGAATAATTGATTTGAGATTATGATTTAAGAGCTAACCCTACTGATGAAAATTCAAGTGTTGTAAGTGGTTAGCAGGAGTCGAAGCTGGGAATGTGGCCCTGGTAGAGGTGGTTAGCATTTTGGTAGCGGTCAGTTTGATGGAAATCTGGCACACGCCACTTATATAGATTTACATTTCAATATACATATTTTAATGAAATGCTAACATCAAATATGCAATGCTTCTCTATTATGCCTATGACTTTCATCCAGTATTTTGTCATAAAAGAAACATATATGTCATGATTAGTAGAATTCGTAAATATTAAATAAAATATTACTCTAGATTTAATGTAAAATTTATAGATAAAAAATTAATAATAATAAAATCACTATAATTGACCTTCTAGTACTATAATTTAATAAAATAAAATAAAACCAATAAAATGATTATTGAATATAACTATTAAAATTTTAAAAGAAAAGGAGAAAGAAATAAGCAAATAAATAATTAGGAATGGTTTTCCAAAAGACATGAATCACATGTTAAAAATTCTCCCACACCATCCTCGCTTCAAAACAAATCTTCACACATTTTCCATTTAGAATATTCTCTCACACAAATTTTATGGGAGTAGAAAAAGCATTAAAAAGGAGAAATCAAGTTATAAAAGGGGGTAATTCACAAGCGTAATAAACCTCCGCCACCTCTCCACTATTCACTCCCAGATGGGAGTTAGAGGTGGGAGCATACAAAATTCTTGGGGAAGAAAAATTCATTAGCATTTTAATTTCTTCTCTTTGCTTTATAGGTATTCTATTTTCCATTAATAAGTCAATAATTGCTTTGTGAATAGAAGACAAATTCACTTTGGAGTTTTCATTACGGTTAACTTATTTTCTCAAATAAATGGAAAAGAATCTTTTATTCTTTGTTAGTCATGAAACATGAGCTTTTATGGGTAAACCCACAATAGTGGGTTACACTTTTTCGGAGGAAGCAATTCCTCACGAAATCCATGAGGGGGAGGATTTAGTCAAGTACTTTCGATAGAAAGTACCTGATTGTTTCGATCGAAACATTCTTATTTTTGATCGAAACTACCTTTTTTGCTTAGTTTCGATCGAAACTAACTAGTCAAAATTTTACTATATTTTTTACCCATATGCATGTTAAATTAAGAAATTACTTTTGATAGGAAGTACTTTCGATCGAAACTAATTAGTTTCGATCGAAAGTACTTTCAATCGAAAGCCTCTAAATATAGGCCATTTGCAGAGGCTAACAAAAATCTACAGTTTTCATGGCTTCGGGGGTCAAGCGCGAGCTCAAATGGAAGAATAGGGAGACGTCCTTTTGCAGTGCACAAGCTCTCTAAACAAGCTTTCTAACAAATATAGATTTGATATTTTTTGAATTAATTAGGTCAATATTTTTTGACGTGTATCAAATGTAGGTTTTTTATCCTATATAAACCTCCAAGTTTGACGTTCAATGAAAAATAGTAGAAAAGAGAAAAAAAAATTAAAAAATAACAATGCCCTCCGGCTTCAAGTCCACTTTCTATCAAAAAAAAAATTTCAATTTTGATAAATACAGAACAAGTTATAAGCTATGCAGTCAAGGTATGTCAAAATTACGGTTTACTCTACTTCAAACGTTCATAAAATATGCAATAATCATGATAATGTTGTCAAACCAATTGCATGCCCTCTGTATGGATGTTACAAAACCAAATTCGAAAGAAGTGCATTGATATCTATTTTAGAAAAAAAGTTATGCTCTATGAAGTCAACGTAACTTTTTGAAAATGACGTTTTCAGAAACATAGCAGTTTTAGTGGGAGAAAAAAAAACCATTCAAATCAATTCAAAAAAAAAAAGAAAAAAAAATATTTAGAATCTAGACAGAAAATCCTAAAAGGCTCTAGTTTACTTCATCTTTTGATTTTAAACGATTTAACGACAATATGCATCCGAATCTGAAATTTTTTTTCAAAATGTAAACTTCAATGTTCGTTTAGGCAAAAAAGTGTAACCCACTATTGTGAGATCACCCTTATGCTTTAGATTTTAGAACTTATTCATGAATTTTAAGTTTTAGATTTCAAAAAGGAATTCTAATTTATAAATAAACATAATTATAGGATTTGACAAACGTCAAATCTTCCCAAGAAACCTGCATGCAAAGCTGTTACACAGAATGAAGACAGAAAGAGAAAGCTAGGGCGGCCGATAGGCCAGAGACTGAAAAAGCATTGTGACAGAAATAAGCTTCTATTAACAATGATTAAAATAATACAATCTCCTTATGAAATGAAAGCC
>MU225863.1:1257052-1278813 GCA_018584345.1 Thuja plicata
CCACCGCCACCGCCGCCATATCCACCCGCACCGCCACCTGCACCGCCACCGTAGCGCGACCCACCAGAGCCACCGCCACCATATCCACCACTACTGCCACCATATCCGCCGCTTCCACCGCCACGGCCTCCACCACCGTATCCGCGCTCAGGTCTGTCACGGCCACCACCACCGCCGTAGCCGCCACCACCACCACTGCGGTATCCACCGCCTCCACCACTACCGCCGCCACGGTAGCCTCCACCACCGCCGCCAGTTCTGGACTGGGCTTGATTGACGGTGATATTCCTCCCGTCTAACTCCTTGCCGTTCATGGCCTCAATGGCGTCCATCATCGCCTGCTCATCGCTGAAGGTCACGAAGCCAAATCCACGAGACCTTCCGGTTTCACGGTCGCTTACGATCTGTAAAAATAAAACCCTAAATCATAAGATACCACAATGAATGCTCAAACACAGCCTCCTAATGAAAATCAATAAAAATGAAAACCTAAATCATTAGACACCATAGAAACTATCTTCAATGACAGTCCAAACTAAAAGTCTGTACAAATAGAAGCTTCCAAATGCGAAATCTGTAAAAGATGATACCTCCACTCAAAATCAGTCTTCAAAAATAAAAGGAGTATAAATAAAACACTTCAAAATCAGTCTCCAAAATAAAAGCCGTATAAATAAAACGCAGGCTCATGAGGTCCTGTAACGACTATCTTCAAGAACGTCTTCCACAATTTAAAAACAAATAATCTGTATAAATAAAAGTCTCCAAAACCAAATCTGTAAAAAAAAAAACCTAATTCATAAGACCCCGCAATAATCCAATTCAAAACAGTCTTCAAAAACGAAATCTGTATTAATAATACACCAATCCATGAGATCCCATGCGAACTGTTTCCAAGAACAAAATCCCTCCACAATAACACTGAAAACCGTTACAAAACCCTAGAATAAAATCAAAAGCATTTATCTGAAACCTCCATTACCTTGGACTCCAGAACTTCGCCGAATGGGCTGAAGGCATCATGAAGACTGCGGTCATCAGTGGCCCAGGCAAGCCCGCCCACAAAGCAACGGAACTCAATTTCAGCAGAAGCCATTCTCAGATATCCACCCCCAAAAAAAAATTGCTATCCGATCGAACAACGAAACAAAGACCCCCGTAACCAGAGAACCAACACAAAGACGGCAGAAGCCGTCAAAATAGCACAAAACCCTTCGGCCTACTCCATCGACAATATATAGCCTCTGCAATCCTAACCCTCAACTAACCCCAATTGCGACCTAATTCTAACCCCGGTCAGCCTTAACCACAGTTTTCACCCAACCAGAGCGGAGTTGCCGGCCCCGAGTCAGTGGATTCCACCGCGGATTTTAATTTTATTACATCTCAGTTTTCCCGCAACTGTTCAAGCCCGTGGGAATCATCGAGCCCCAAATTGTTGGAACGCATCCTGGCCGTTGAGTTCTGTACGGCGGCATCGTTATCTGCTTTCGATAAAAGGGCCCCACTCCCACGTGAAGCGCTATTATTAATGAATTATTAATGGGCCTGACTTTTATTCCCTTGGTTCGTATTTTTTTTAATTAGTTCTGGTGACGTCATTCTGTCTCCTTTTCTTTTTACTCAGCGTTGATTATTTAAAAGCAATGCATTCGATCAGCCTTGAAGCGCGGGTCAATTTTACAAAAGAAATTTTAGAGTGTAAAGGCGACATTGGGACCCCAAAATAAATAGGATATTCGTTTTAGTATTGTTCTACATTAATGTCTACCTTAATGCAGCAATTTGGATAGGTACCCAAGGACCCATCCCATTTAGATTGGGACCCAATTTCTTTAGTTAGAAGAGATATTTTTTGTGTTAAATTTTTGGTTTTTAACTTATTTTTTATTTATTAATGATTATCAATATATTTTGATTTTATCTAGTTTTTTTAGATGGAGGGTTCAGAGACGTTTTAACAACTCAAATATATCTTAGTTTTATTTAGACTTATTTTGTCATTAATTCATATTTTATTGTATCTTAAATGTTGTTGTTTTTTAATTGTATCTTAAATGGTGTTGTTTTTTTATTGTATCTTAAATATTGTTTCAAACATTATCATATATTGTTCTAGGTTAATCTTTTGTAGGAGGTTCGACCCTCCACACTATGAAGTTGACTTCAATGTTGAACTTTTTATACCCATGCCAAATCTCATTTAGATTGGGATCCATTTGATATCATGTATTCGTAGGAGTATATAGTGACATTTTTTTATGTGAACGATGTATTATATTTTATATTCATTCAATATATTGTTTAGTTTTCTTTATAATAAAATATAAGTAATGAGAGGTAGAAGACTCGCCATATGGCAAGGAAGATCAAAATTTTGGTTGGTTCTTTTTAGATGTTCAAATTCTAAAATGTCATTTATGTTTGTTTGTTATGTTGGTGTCATCTATTCATTGTTGGTTATGTTTGTTCTTTCAACTCTTGTTGCATTATATTTTTGTAAAATTGTTCAACTATTCAAATTCTCTATGACACTGATATTGGGATGAAGCTATTCAAATTCTCTATGACACTATTATTGTTAGCCTTGTATTGGACCGACATTGATGGCAGTAACAAATTATGATGTTATTGATGTGAGTTTGCTATATATATTGGAGTATTATGCTCTTTGCTAAGTTATTTTCTTCTTGTTATGTCTCTTTTTGTAAATCTTGTTGCATTCTATATTTGTAAAATTTGCATTTCTTCAATTCAAAAAAAAGGGTCACATATAGAGTTATGATTATGGCTTCATCAACCAAAATATTAGCTTGAATAACTCATAAATTAGATATAGATCTCGTCATCTTTTAGGCAAAACTATTTAAAACATTAGTACTAGTTTATCTATATTTTTTTATAAACTATTAACTTCATATCTTAAGTACCAAACTATTTAAATAATGTAAACAAAATTGAATTTTTTAAAATATTATATTTAAAGATTAAGAGAATACATCTACAAAATGGGAATCAAAATGGCAAGAATATAAAGTGGCTAATAATATTTAAATAGTGTTAAATATTATAAAATATGTTGTCGCATTGTAAAATGGCGGATCGCGGGCAGCGGCTAGGGTTCCTTGCAAACAATGGCGATGTGCACATGAATGCTTTTGTGGGGGCGTGGAGGTGATAAGCAAGGAGTGTGGCTCCCTTGGTGGCCACTCGGAAGGGCTTGGAGGTTTGTGAAAAGACGTGGAGCGACTTTCTCTTCGCAGGATTCTCAGAGGAGCAACTTACGCAAGTGGAGTGAGGACAAAATCAATGGGGTTACTCCAGGATCGTAATGGGATTGGTTGGGGATTTTAAACCCTTAGAGAAGAAGGAATGGAAGCCAAAGGATCCTTTTCAACCAACTCAGAAGCCAATAGAGAAACTTGTGACAGTAGACAATAGGGTCATTTCAATTTGTATTGAATATGATGAATGGCGAGCCTCTATAAGCGATTTGAGAGAGAGGGGCTTTTTTATGAAATGGAGTGGTGGTTGGTCGTCCTATCCTCGCATCCAGAAATGGACAGATGACAACTAGGGTAAGCAGTTTGCCTTGAAATCCTTACCTAACAACTTTTTTCTGGTATTAGCGAGTAACACAAGGGGGAAACGTTGGGTTATGAATAATGACCCATTTTTATGGGAGGAATAGGTTTTTTTTTTTAAGTTTGGGCTCCTAACTTTAATCCAAAGCAAGCCGCCATTAAAGAAGTACCCATATGGATAAGGCTATATAACTTGTCGCATGAGTACTGGAATGAAGAGATTCTAAAGGCTCTGGGTAATAGTTTGGGGAAGTTCATCAAAGTCAATGAAGCAATAGATAAAAAGGACTTTAACATGTATGTCAGGATATGCATAGCCAGGAAACCTTACTCGCCTCTTCCTCATGCGATTGAAATCAAAACAAGTGAAGGATACTGGTGGCAGGAAATAGAGGTAAAAGAAATATTGGAAAAATGTAGCAAATACAAAGAATGGGGTCGCCAAGCGGAGGAATGTCTGAGTGATAAAAAGGGGAAGGGTCTAGAGGAAGATAGACTTGAAACAAGGTTGGCAACATTGACAAAAAACCATAGTGAGGTGGTGGTGGAGGGGGCTAATATGGTAGAAGATGATCAACAACTTAAGGGTGGGCAGAAAGGTGAAGACGTTGTGGCTCACTTAAACGACATGAGCCATATGGGTAACATAGAGGTGTGTGGGAAAGATAGTCAAGCAGTAGGGATGATGGATGTAGGACAAGTTGACCTAGACAAGAATAAGTATGGGGAATCTGGTGACAATAGAGGATTGCTAGTTGATGATCAGATTGATAGACCCATGGTGGTGGAATCTCTAGAGGGACAACAAATTGTTTTGGACTTCATAGGTCAGACGCAACAAGGTGAAATTTTGGAGGGGAAAACTAACAATAATAGTCAGATGTTTGCCGAGCAAGTTCAGAGCATGATAAAGGTCACAAAGGGTTGTGATCCTTCTCAGATAAACAAGGATCAAAATGATGGGTTGGGCACAGATAACATGGTCAAGAATGTGGAGGTCAACCTAAAGGTATCAAATGTTCAGTTTGATACGGATACCTCACCAAAGGAGGTACAATAGGTACCACTCAGGATAGATGGTGAGGTCCCATTATTCTTAATTCCCTATTGTGTCATTATTACTTGCACAACCTGGTATCTTACTTTGGAATTCTTCACTCCATTCAAATACTTTGAGCCTTTCCCAATAATTCATCATAAAATATGCATTGAATGACACCACTAATTTAGACAAAACATCTGCTACCTCATTTTTGGAGCAATATACACGGGATATTTTAAACGCTTGAAAGTGTTTAGCTTTTTATAAACAATTTTAATATATCTATTTAAATTCCAATCAAGAGCTTCCCCCTTTATCAATGTGTTCACTATGATCAACGAATCCCCTTCCAAGTGTATTTTGGGAACATCTATTTGTTTGGCCATTAGTACTGCTTCCAGAGCTGCTTGTGCTTTTGTTATATTGTTTGATCCCTCCAAAAGCTTCTTTGGTCCAATTGCAATATTATTCCCTTTATCATCTCTGGCAACAAAACCTGCACCGGATGGACCCATATTGCCTTCAGAAGCTCCATCAAAGTTCACCTTCACCCATCCTTCATCTGGACACACCCACGTCACCTTGCTTCTATTAGATCACTGGATTAGCCTAGTTAGGCCCATTAGTAGGTGTTTTATTATTATAATTATAATTATACAGATTTTTTAGTTAAATTAGATTTATTTATGAAAAATTTATATTTTATAATGTTATATTATAATTATTAATACTGTTCTATTTTATTTTTGTATTGAACAAAGTTGATTACAAAGAAATAATAGCAGTTCAAAGAATGAACTACAAAAATGAAAATATTAGAAGTTACAACATTTCCAAACATTGACATTATCACCTCAAGATTGCGTAAATTGGTTCAAAAATCCATCCAAGACAAGTGGCAAATTGTCCCTGCATTACACTCATTTTCACCCATCATAATTGTCGTACGACAAAACACTTTGACAACATAAACTCGTATGGGAACCTTGGAATTGTCGTATGGGACCCTGGGAATTGTTGTATGGGCTTACATTAGAATCCAACATGTTACTTTGATCCTTAATGACTTTATGTTCATCATATTGCTTATATGCATGGCCTGAAATTAGTCATTGTACCTTCTCACAACAATCGTCAGTTCTTGACACATAGTGACTTGGCTCATCATCATGTCTTGTTTTAGATTATCAAATGGTCTTACTTGTTGTGCTTTATTTCATCCAAAGGCAACCTCAATCAACTCGGTCACAAGTGTCATTTAGCACACATTCAGGTCTCAAATCATGATACCTTGTACCAGGCTTAACATCTTTTCTTCAATGTATCTCTTACATATGACTCAGACAAGTGATCATTTGGAAATCTTTGACATAGAACCACCAGTCTAGTCATCTTGAGGTCTTAACTACAATTGTATTTCATGGTTCAAACTAGAAGCCAACAAAAAAAGTTAATCTCGATTCAACGGGAAAAGCTATTGACGAATCTACTCCAAGACCCTCGTCCTGTCAAAAACCAAGATCTACTCAAAGGATTCCAAATCAAGCCACGCCAACTATATACCAATCAATACCCCTATTTCAAAAGACAAGCTCTTAACATAAATCAACTCATGGTGAACGTCAAAACACATCAACCATGTCGGCCTATGACTAGGGAGCTAGCCAAGAATATTGGAGTTATCATATAGTAGTGTTTCCTCCTCGATTGAGGAACCTACTAAAGAGGAAATCAGGAGATGTCAATATGACAAAGACTTTCAAAATATGATGCAAATCCTCATGCAAATGTACAAGGATAAATACTTTATCCACTTAGCATCCGTAGGTGTTAAACTTCCTCATGACTTTGACATCGAGGGATTAATACAACATGAGAAAAAATCTCCCATCACTATCCTCAATCAATAGTTACAAGACATGAGGTGTGAACTTAGAGAATTAAAGAAAGCAAAATAACAATCCTCTAACAAATATTTGTTGGAGTCCATATGTCCCTTTTTGTTTACTAAGAACTTACAGATGCCACCATTTCCTCCCAAAGTTGAGATTCTAAAATACGACAAGTACAATGGGAATGGTGACCTTCAAGACAATGTGAGAGAATTTTGCGCTCTTAGCATGGAGTTTATGCATGAAAGGACATACAGGTAATGAGACTATTCCCTTGGAGCCTCAACGACCAAGTCTTGGAATGGTTCACGAAACTCTCACCTGGCATTCAGACATTCGATGAGCTTGTGCAAAAGTTCATCCAACATTACTCCTACAACATCTTACACACGGTCACCATGTTGAATCTATGCAACACCAAACAACACAATGGTGAACCTTTCGTGAAATCTCTTCAAAGATGGAGGAAGATGTTTGCAAGATATCTTAGGCAAATCCCAGAGATCGATAAAATAAACATCTTCATCAACAACTTGGTACCCGAGATGAATTACGCAATCCAGATGCAAAAGCATATAGCCTTTAGTGAATTGGTGGAAAGTGTCATTAGAATTTAAGAAGTTCTTATGAAGAAAGGTGAACTCACCTTATACAAAGACACCAAATCCTCGAACAACCCTACTAATAACAATGGTAAGGACAAGATCAAGTACTGGAAAATGAACAAGAATGTGGTCAATGATGGAGTGGTTGATTCCTTTGACTTCAAACCCAAGGAACCAATATTCAATTTGTCCAGTAGTATCCAGGCTACTAAGAACAATGTGAATGTTTCATCAACGTCCAAGAATAATTAAGATGCTCAAAAGGAAAAAGCACCATGGATACCCAAGCCCAAGCAAAATTTCACTCCTTTGGGAGAACCCCTTGAAACTACGCTAAAGACTTTGGTGGCTAAAAAAATCATCACAATACCAGACTCAAAATCTTGGGAACCATTCGTCAAACCCAAATGGTGGAATAACAATCTTTTGCGAATATCAAAAAAACAAAGGACACTTGACTAACAAGTGCATCAAGTTGAAACATGTAATACATGACGTGATTGATAATGAAACCATCACAATTGATGGACACCAGTCAAACAATGATCACAAGGCTTTTAAGAAACCTTTACCCTCTTATGAACAAGGGGAATCATCAAAGAATCAAGGAGCCAAGATAAATTATACCTATTCTAATAATGACAATGTAATCCACATGCTCGACCCATCCAATCGATCGGTCAACGTAATCATCATCAAAGATAAGAAAGAGTCTGAATCAACTAATGCCATGACAAGGAACTAATCTAAGGTTACTCTCTAGGGAATAACATCCTCATCTAAACAACCCATGACATCAACAAAAAAACCTTCAACATAAAATTAATTGGCCTCATCAATTCTAGCTGCGAACTATAATTTGGTTGATCAATTACAAAGAGCCCCTTCCCATATTTCCATTTTGGAATTACTTAAGATCTCACCTTCACATAAGGAGATCCTCAAGACAACCCTTCTATAAATAACTATGCCAAAAGACCTCGGTGTCGATTGATTCCAAGCAATGGTGGGCCACTTGACCTCGCCTCATTGTCTGTCCTTTTCAGAAGAAGATGATAAGGCGTTAAATGACCTACATAATCAACCCTTGCATAGAGAAGTTATGATCCACAAGCATAGAGTCAAGTGCATCTTGATAGATGGAGGTGTCGATTCGAATATATGCACTCTTAAACTTGTGACAACATAAGGTTTCTTAGAACATGTTATAGATCCCAGGAGGAAAATAACCATAAGAGCCTATGATGAAGAGGAGAGGTCCTCAAAGGAACTAGTTGTGATGCTTATCCGGTTTAGACTTATTGAAAGGGACGTACCTTACCAAGATTTAGATTTACCTCTGATGTACAACATCTTATTGGGGAGACCGTGGATTCATGACATGCAAGTTGCTCCCTCAACATATCATCAGTGTGTGAAGTTCCCACACAAAGGAGTGGAGGTTTCTATTCCGACTGACAACACATATTCTTGCAATAATCTGAAACAAGCTGACAGCATGGTTCCACATAACAAGGAAGCCTCTAGTGGACTAGAAGCAGAGAATTCCAAAGCAGTACCCTTGAGGAACTTTGAAGAGAAATTGAAAATTAAAGACACTGGAATGGGAGAATATCAGTTACATCCCTTATCATCTATGGCCTATCTCCCTACATCCCCAAATCTTATGGAAATCCTTCATCATCATTCAAACCTTCTGGTGCCCAGCCATTAACAATACATGAAGGCACTAGTATGGTGAAGGATCGTGTTTCTCTTTCAGAGGAAAATGAAGAAAAAGCGATCCTTGCCTGGCTTTATAGAGAGGAAGAACATGATCAAGAAGTTAAGCATGTTGATATTTCCCCACATAAATACGTTAAAGGATATCGACTCATACAACAAATGGGGTATAAAGGAAAATGACCGCTAGGCAAAGATAAAGGGTTGATAGAGCTCATACACACTGAATTCCAGAGCCCAACAGATAAAAAAAGGCTAGGATACCATGAGAAGAAGCATAATCCTTCCTCTAGCAATGATCCTATATGAAATCAAACAAAGGACTCTAATGATGAACCTGAAGAGGAAGCATAGGTTACAAGGTTATCATTTGAAATAATGTTACACATACAAACAAAGAATCCCAACTACCAAGGAGAGCCATATATCCCACCTCAATTTAGAGCCCCCTTCGAACCAAACAAATCAACATCCCAACAATCAGAGGAAGAGAATCAATTGACCGAAGAAGAAGTGGTAGGCCAACAATAAGACAATTTAGGACTACAACAAGAAGGTGAACCTGAAGAAAGGCATCCTAACCGCAATAGGCTCATGTGATTGATTTACTTCACTTCGTGGATACGAGAGTGCAAGCAATAGATATATCTTCACCTCATTCCACATCCACATAGGGAGCTGAAAAATAAGTAGTAACATAAGAAGGTGAAGATGACCTGAAAGAAGATGGCAGCTCGAGTGGAGACGAAGGAGTCTTCGTGACCATAACACAATATCTAGGCATCCTAGCTGGGGGCAACTAGTCGCCCCTATTCATGTCCTAGATATACCTTATTCTATGAAAACAAGTTCTAATGTATACGAGTGGGATTCCCTCTTAGATGCCACAATATATATTGAAATTGATGTCATTCACAAATATGCACCTCAATTTGAACAAGGGGAGAGTTCCAATGCTACTCGGGCAACAGTTCTTCCCCAAAACATAAATTGGAATTTTGGAAATGATATTAAGAATAACCATACTGGAACTAGATCCATGTTAAGAATTGATATTAATCCTCTAAGAAATTTTCTAGAATGAATGTCTACTCGGGAGGAAAACCAAAACACTAGCGTTGGACCAAACGGGTTAGATTCGCAAAATGCTAACAATGACTCCGATAGTGATGTTAGGACACTTTGTGGTCTAGGTAGTCCTTCAGAGAATCCTAACATAGATCTTCTCTTACCTCTTGAAAGCCTTGATCATGATAACACAATGCTATCTCTAGAGCCCACTGGATCTTTGTCCCTAATCCACCCTGAACTTATTGAGTGGAATCCAAATGAGCCTATAAACTTGATTTATTCTCAAAATGACTATACTTTGGCTTGTTATCTAAATGACATTGATTCTCTTACATCTTCCACCAATGTGATGAGTTTAAACATGACAGAGGGGGATATCAAGTTTCTTAATATTAAAAAGGAAAAGAAAAAGATAAAGAGTTATGATGGTGAAAACCACTTTGTGGTGGTATCAGAACCTAAAATAGTAAAAACAAATGATGTTTCTAATGGTGAAAAGCTCTTAGAGGTGCTAGAGGATGGGAAACTTGATATCTTTCCTAATCACTTTCAGGAGCGGTCTTCAGTGCTTGTAGAACCTACACAACCGATCAATCTGGGAACATCATAATCACCCCAATTGATATACCTGGCACAATCTTTGTCTAAAGCAGAGAAGCAATTGTTCACTAATTTTTTTATGAGAAAAAAGATCAACTTCGCTTGGTCCTACTAAGACATGCCAAGACTTGATACCAACTTGATAATGCACCGCTTGTCTATTGCTCCCGACATCAAACCAATTAAGTAGAAGCTCGCGAAAATGCATCCCTATGTGGCACTATTGGTTAAGGCTGAGTAAGAAAAGTTGTTGAAAGTAGAGTTCATCAGAGTTATATCATATGTTGACTGGATCTCAAACATTGTACCCATTTCTAAGACTGATAAATCAATCAAGGTCTGCACAGACTTTTGAGATTTAAACAAAGCTTATCCCACGGATGACTTCCCACTTACCAACATCGACATGATTGTGGATCTCACAGCAAGATACAAGATGGATTATTTCATGGATCGCTTCTCGAGATATAATCAGATAAAAATAACACCCGGAGATCAAGAAAAGACAACTTTTACAAGTGCTTGGGGCACGTTATGTTGGAACCTTATGTCTTTTGGTCTCAAAAACATAGGAGCTACATACCAGAGAGCTACTCTGACCATATTCCACGACATAATGCATAAGAATATGGAAGATTATGTCAGCGACACTTTAGAAAAATCAACAAAAAGGACTACACATTTGGTTAATTTAGAGAAAATCTTTGATCGAATGGAATAATTCAAGTTAAGGCTAAATCCAAAAAAGTGTGTCGTTGGTGTGACATCAGGCAAGCTTCTTGGGTACATTGTCTCGACAAAGGGAATTGAGGTCAATCCAAAAAAAAGTGACAGCGATTATGGAAATGCAACCACCAAGAAATATCAACCAAATCAAGATATTACAAGGGAAGCTACAGTCAATCAGGAGATTCATCTCACAGTTAGCGAATAAAGCTCAACCCTTCACAAGGACACTACATAAGGGCGTAACATTCAAATGGGATGAAGGGTGTGAAAGCACTTTCAACAAATCAAACAGTACTTAAAAAATCCACCTGTTTTAATGGCACCCATACCAGGAAAACCTCCCCTACTATACATATCAACAACAGAAATGTTGCTTGGAGCTTTTCTAGCACAACATGATGAAACAGGAAAAGAAAGAGCAATTTACTACATAAGCTGAACAATGGTTTATTATGAGCATAATTATTGAAAAAGCTTTCCTATCAGTGGTATTTTCTTCACAAAAGCTCTGACATTATATGCTTGCACACCCTGTCAAGCTGATTGCCAAGCTTGATTCTTTCAAGTACTTGTTAAGTAAGGTGACCTTGACTGGTAGACTAGCAAAATGGGTGATGATACTCAACAAATTCGACATTGAGTACATATAGACAAAAAAGTTATCAAATGAAAAATCATTGTTGATCACCTAGCGGATGCTCCTCTTCAAGACAATAAACCGCTAATCATAGAGTTTCTTGATGAAGCCATCCTATACCTCGTAGAGCACCCATGGAAAATGTTCTTTGATTACTCATTCACACAACAAGGGTCCGCAGCTGGGGTAATCTTTATAACGCCACAAGGATACAAACTCCCTAAATCTTACAAGATGATTTTCCCTTGCACAAACAATATAGCTAAATATGAAGCCTTGGCAAATGGACTCAAGTTAGCCATTGAATGGAAAGGCACAAAACTACACATTTATGGAGACTCTCAGCTATTAATCAATCAAGTAAATGACAAATATCATACTAAAGATGAAAATATCACGCCCTATAATAGGATGGTTGATGATCTAAATAAATACTTTGTCTTTATCACCTTTCAACAAGTCCCAAGAGAAGCAAACAAGGTAGTTGATGCCATGGCTACTTTGGCCTCAATGCTACAGTTGGAAGAGCATCAATTTCGCTATGACTTCCTGATAGAAGAACTCCCTTTTCCAGCGTATGATTCCCCAGAATCCCAAATAGTGTGCTCAATTGTAGGCAGCAAATCTTCTCTATACAGCCAAATATACTCCTAGTTACGCCACCAAATAATTCTTGACGACTTATCTATAAATGAGAAGCAAAAACTTATAAGAAATGCCTTGTGTTATTTGATCATAGCTAATGACTTGTAGAGATGAGGTCTAGATGATACTCTCTCGAGGTGTCTAGAACGCGAAGAGTTTGAACGTGTGTTAAAGGAAGTCCATGAAGGTATTTGCGGGTCTCACTCGAATAGTCTCTTGTTGGCTAAGAAAATCCTTAGGGTAGGATACTACTGGCCTTCTAGGGAGAAAGATGTTGTTCAGTTTGCCAAGACCTGCAAGAAATGCCAACTACATGATAACTTGATTCACACTCCTGCTAGAGAGTTGTTACCTTTTATAACACACTGACCATTCCAACAATGGGCCTTTGACTTGGTAGGTAAAATCTATCCTTCCTCATCCAACTGACATAAATTCATCATTACGACCACTAAGTACTTCACAAGTGGGTCGAAGTAGTCTCGCTTATCAAAGCAACTGGTAAACATGTATCGATGTTCATCCTGAACTACATAATTTGTAGGTATGGGATACCTTCCTATATTATAACTGATAATGTGGGACACTTAAAGAACAAAGATATCAATAAATTATGTGCAAAATTACACATTACTCAACATTGTTCCTCTATCTACTATCCTCAAGGGAATAGACAGGCTGAGGCATCCAACAAAAAACATATTGAAAATCTTGCATAGGATAGTAAGCAAGTCAGGAAAAGATTGGCATCTCCATTTGAATCTAGCTTTGTGGGCCTATCTTACCAGTATTAGAAAAACCTATAGGGGCAATGCCATTTGCCTTGATATATGGCACATAAGCAATACTACTTATTGAGGTTGATATACCATCACTCAGAGTCTCTTTACAAGGACTCATAACTGGTGAAGATTACCAAATTTCCAAAATCCATGAATTAGAACTACTTGATGAAAGAAGGCAAGAAGCATTTGATCATCTAAGGGTTATCAAAAAAGGATGTCTAGAGGTTACAACAAGAAATTAAGACACAAAAAATTTCAGGTTGGCGATCTTGTACTTAGAGAGAATCCAAAGAATCAACAAAATTGCGAGCAAAAGGGCAAATTTGAACCCAATTGGCTGGGTCCTTTTGTGATTATTGTAGTATTTGACTCTGGAGCCTATCAAATATCAAATCCTAAAGGGGAGACATTTATTGATCCCATCAACATGATCCACCTAAAGAAGTTCTACAACTAGACATTCTAAGCAGTTCTTGTATGCAAAAATGATTATGAAAAAAATACCAAAAAGCATAAAAAAGCAATTTTGATGGATGACCACACTTTGTCTCAACGCTCTCAGATTAACGCGAGCAGACAGAAGTAAAGGCATAGGCTGCGTAAGTGGCTTTACACCAGCCATGTGCATTTGCTTGAAAAGTTCCCAAAACCATACTATGTTTCACTGCGCAAGTTGAGAGGATGTGGCAATGGCTACAACATTTGGTGCATACATAACAATTGCATTTACTTTCACACTTGCATTGATGCACTGCTCCAACTTCCAATTTGGCACGGGCAATGAGGATACATAAATCATTTTGAATCTGGGATTTATACCTTCCACATACAGTGCATTCCAAGCTTCGGAGAGCTATTTCAGCAAGTCCATCATGTGCATAAACGACATGCCATGAGATGAGACACCCTTTTAAAATATCCTCCTTTGAATATTTCCCTTGCGCGGCCTTTGTCACTGTCCATTATGCAGTCTCGTAAACATTGTAAGCCATGAGAGCACATTTTTTTAAGGCATTCATTCGAATTGATCAGTTGCATCTTTCTTCTGCACCTTTCATATCTGTGAGAATCTTGATTTTGACATACTACTCCAAGCATCTCATGTATCCATAAATACTATCACTTAAATCAAAATTGATTTAAAATAATAATATACTTTAAAATCATATAATGAGCACTGAACTTCAATAATAAATGTTAGGTGCCTTAAAATCCTGGTTTGAAAGTCATCATTTTGAAATTGATTTTCACCTTCAATGGACCAAAATGTAGCCTACTATGCCATTGGACCATAAAACATTGAATTGGCGGCCACTACAACTAACCTTTGATATCTCTGCAAACTGACCCCAAAAATAACAAATGGCCTCTGGAACTGGCTTCAAAAAGTGATCAGATGACTTCCTAGAATCATGGAATCCGAAGCATATGCTCATTTCCAACATGTTAATCTAATCCCTAGATGGACCGTCATGAAATAACTTGACATGAAAGAAAATAATGGTCAAATTAGAACATTTTATTTATTCTGCAAATGTGCATATTAAAACTCTTCTAGAAACCCACTTAATCATTGTCTTATAAAAATATCAAACTCTACACTGGGAGATTGCCACCGGGTGTGAGCACTTAAAAGGTACAAAGAACAAGTGTCTAAAATGGTTTGACCCAATTCAAAATTGGGTGCAAGCTATTTCTGACCAAACTTGGTCACTCTAAAACACTACGAAAATGCAGATGCAAAATAGAACAAATTGCACTGGGGACTGGCCCATGAAAATTATCAACTCAAGTCCCAAGGCTATGCCATCGGATGTGGTGATACATTTACATGCAAGGAGCATACATAACCAACTCTTTCATGATGAATATAATCTGGCATACAAAACACTAACCTGCAAAATTGGCCTCTTGGAAAAGCTTTCTTTCTGCACACACTAAAAACTGAACAAATCACTTTTAGGTTTGACTTCACAAACCCATCAAATGAAAACCTTATGGTTTGAAAACCTGGACATGGATTCATTTACACATAGAGAATACAGGGTTTCAATTAGCTTGTTCCGATGGTCAATTGGTCAACCCACATTATCCTTCAAAATCAACCTTCTAATAACTTTTTGATTTCAAGTTCAGTAAAATTGCATAAATTTGATTTAGAATTGGCTGAGCAAACTAATTGAAAGAAGACTCTAGGGTCCACAAATCCACATAATGGAACATTTTCATGATTATAATATAGGGGAACATTAAATTCCTTGTTTAATTCAACTAGGTGCAAATTGTAGGACCCCAAAGTAGGGCACTTTGTATTTTTGCATTTCACACCCAGAAAATCAGAGTAAATTGCAAAAAGAAAGGCCCCATAAAACTTATCAAATGAAACCACAAGGATCTAAAAATGGACATGAAGACTCACTTTTATGTCTACAATGTCTCAAAATACTCCTTATGCCATATGGTTCAACTAGGCCTAAGATGCAAGCCTCCAAAGTGGGTTACTTAATTAAAACCTTAAAATGTGCAAAGTGCATATTTGTGTCAACACCTCCAAATAGATATCTCAAAAACATATCCAATATGACTTCTGAAAGATGAAAAGCAATAAATTTTCTCCATGATAGGTGATGAACACATTCCCCAAGTTATTTCTCAAAATAATCACAGGGTCTCAATTTACTTGCTCCCAAATTAGGCCTTTTCAGATAGTTTTCAGGGGTACTAACTTTGTGCCTTGGAGAAATTTTCAACCTGGTCACTCCAAATTTCTTCAAAATTTGAGAGTGCCAACAAGCCCCACGGTGGGTGCCAAATGTATTATGTAAACCTGCAACTCACAAACTTGCATGAAATATTAGTTTAACATACTTTTCAATCAAATTTGAAAGATTTAACTAGGTTAATCAATTTTGAAAGTGAAAGCAAATTAAGAACGTCTCATGGATCTCTAGCTAGAAGGACTAAATAAATGCTCCCAGCTTCAAATCATCCTAAAGTGACAACCCCTAGAATGAGTATTATGTTAATAATGATGAAAATATGGATCTAAGATACAAATTTTATACAAATTAAGATGAATTGCCATATTCAATGCTCAAAATCTATGTAAACATGGATGGATTTTCCATTATAACGATACTATTCAAGAATGCCTTAATGTTAAATTCCCAATTCAATATGCAATTAAATGTGGATTCTTACTCTAAATGTGAATTGGTAAGTTTACACTAAGAAAATCCTACTATTTATAGGAATTCCCAAGGGTAGGGGCCGAGTTTGATTAACCAAGGTCAAAGTAGGGTTGAGGTCAAGATTGAGTGATGGGTTTCAAATAGGGGGACAAGGTGACAAAAGGAGTGGTGAGGATAGAAAAGCCTAAATGAGTGGTGAGGATAGAAATTTTTTGAGTGATCCATGTGCTCTCAATCCTTTCTTCTCATTGGCTATTTGATTCTTTGTCCCTTTTGTTTAAAGTAATTAGGATTTTATTAATTCAACCAATTTAATTAATTTATCCATGTAAGGGGATTTGATGGGTTCCATTTGATTTATTTATTTGAACTATATAACTAATTGATTTAATCAATTACATAGTTTAATTAATCCCTTTTGGCTTAAATTTAATTAATTAAGGGCTTTGTTATTTAATCCATGATGTTGACTTGATTTGACCCCTTTTGACTTTGGTTGACCATGTTGATTTTGGTTGACCAATTTAGGGTGTCTACAGGTTGATTACTAAATTAATCAGCTAGCAATAAATCGACTACTATAATGATCAATCAATTATGGAAACCGATGATTATATTGACCACTCACAAACATTAAATATAATGAGTGGCTAAGATAATAATCAATCTAATTGTGAATCGGTTGAGGAAGATGTCTATTCAAAAGCATCTCTTCACCTTGGATCACAAATATAAAATGAGGTTGGACTCATTCTCTCAAGGCATGATTAGAGAAAATTATTTTATATATTTTGATTCCTCATAGGAATTGCTTAGATTGAACACGAGCCATAAAGGCTACCTATTGGTTGCAAGCATCAATTGCCAATCAGAGATGTCACCAAATTGCAAGAGCAAATCATAATATTAGAAACAACAATTCATACTCATTATGTCGCTAAATACCATTAATCATAAACAACAATTGTAATTTGGAGTTATTATTTACATATTACTAAAGGATACATTACACATAATACCTTCAACATTTAAGTCTCTTACCAAGACATCCCAATTATTTACCTTCTTGAGATATTATAAGAATTGCCTGTACATACAAGTTCCATTATTGTATAATTAGATTGTTAAAGCAGAAACACCACAAATTGTGAGAAATTATATTTATTTCAACATCATAACCATAACTTTTAAATAAGATTTATAAATATAGTATATTGAAGAATCATATTTCATTCCAGACTTGTTATAACATATTGCAAGTCAGATTATCTTATATTTATTGTGTTATAAACATATTCTGATATATAATAAGTAAAGAATAAAGGGATAAAACTCCTAGTGTCCTAAATTATAGAAAAAAGGGACATTACAATTGGTATCAGAGCCTATGAACTTGCCAACTTGTGGAGATGTTTCATAATTGTAGAAGATGAAGGCACTTGGGGAACTAATGATTGTTGAAAAAAGATAAAGTGACAACAAAAGTTTCATCAAAGGACAACTTAAAAAAATAAAAAGCATGGAAGAAAAAGAAAGACTACACAATCGCCTAGATCAAGCCGTTAAAGAACAGAGAAACACTTAAGAAAAAATGGCTAAATTGTTGGAATTACTAACCGTGATCAATAACGATCATAGTAAACATAGAGAAAAAAGAGGAAATAATGAATATTCAAACATCAAAGCCCAAAAATTTGACCAATGCTCCCTACTTTCCTTCCAAAGGAAGAACAACAAGAGGGAAATGAAATTACTTTAGTCAATCTACAATATTAATGGAGAAAGGATTGGTTAAAGGGAGGTCTTCAACAAGATATGTATCTAAAGGACTACATTGAGCTAAGAGTAAAATACACACCAAAATCTCATCACCTTTACCTTAGAAGACAAATTGAAAGACATAATTATAAATTGGCATAAAAAAAATTAAAAAACAATATCATTAGAAGCTTCAAAAGTGGTTACATCAAAAGAAAAAAAAATGTAGTGGCAAAATATGGAACCCTAGAAGAAGTCAAAACAAGTAATGATCATCAAGCATCACCAAGCATCACCAAGAGCAGTTAATACTTCACATGACTCCTCTATCACAAATAAAGTGACTAATTGGATTCATGAAGATCATAAGGTTTTGCTTACTCCATCTTCAAAGTGTGTTGAGGATAACCTATCCAATAAATCTAGAAGGCAGAATAATATTATTGATTGTTTACATCCTAATAAGTACATGACATCCTCTACCATGTCCAACATTGAAGAAGATATTTAAGAAGCTAAATTAGATCAAAGATTTACTACACATAGAGAAAAACATGATCTCTTCAAATCAATCAATAATGATGAATGGAAGGAATACCCCCTCTAACGAAAGTGAATCAAAGAAGAATGCAAAAGATTTTCCAACAATAAGTCATCAAGCAAAAAATCAAATATGATCACAAAGCAATTCAAGGAGATTAAGATACCAAAAGAGGAAATAGTTTTAGATACCTTAAAGGAGATCAAAGAAATTGACTCTTCATGCATCATAAATGGATCGAGTACAAGAATTCCCAAGGATTATGAGGATGACCTCATAATCACAAGGATCATGTACAAGAGGTGGCATAAGATAGATTGAAGCAATAAATCCTAATTCTAGTTATGAGAATACTAATCACAACTTTCTTTCATCTATAACTGAGAATAAAATTAATAATACAAAAGTTATTTCATGTATCCCTGATGAAGTTGATAAACTAGGGAAGCTGACAATGAAGGTGTGGACAGAGGATAATGACTACGCAAAGAGTTTGGATAAAGGAAGGTTGGGAAAATTTAAGTTAAAAGAGGCTAGTTCGAAGTCACACAAAGGTGAAGATGAAAATAAGTTTTGGGATAATGGTGCATCTTCAATCAACAAATAAATAAGAACAATTTGGAACCATGTGTCTGGGCCTCATAGTTCGATCACTATAGATTATCCACTCAAACTACCGAGGGATGAAGTTTAGAAACATATTCCTTCATCAAAGAGAAGATTGAGAAGTAAATGTTTGAATGAGATAGCAAGCAGAAGTCACACCTACTACATATATCTTATGCTAATCAAGATTATAACAATAGAAGACCAATTGAAAATATTGACATCTTCAAATTCATGCAATTCAATAATCTCTACCTCTAGGGATAGTAGCATCTACCAACTTCCTAAACCATTTATGATTACAATTAGTCAGAACCATGGTGATTATCCCCATAAAATTTTGAGGAAGGGTGATATGAGTTTGATTCTATGGTTGAATAATGTCCTTTCCTCGTCAGTAAAGATTGAGTCCATGAGTCCACGAGTTCAAGCATTCAACAATTCCCAAGATTTCCAAGGAGGCATTTACAACTTGGGCATGTGAATCAGGTCACAAAAATCAGAGTCACACAACATCAGTGTGGTAATTTATTCCCAAGAATTAATTTGAAATCAATAATCAGAAGGCCAAAGAAAAGGGTAGTAAAGGTTTTCTTGCAAGGCTTGAAGGTTTTGACAAATAATCTTCCAAAGCAAGTAAATCACATGATCTAACCTTGGAGACTACTCAACAAAACAATGTTATGAATGTAAGACACTTCCAAGTTTGGGACCAAGGAATCATCATGGAAATATAAGAATGTTTATGGGAAAGAATTTTCCAAGAGGGGGAGACTGTAATATCCCCAACTTTTACCTATCATATTGGCATTTTAGTATATTGCATCCACCCATTTCAATGGCATACATTACCACTAGTACATTTGAGTCCTTTTTTCGACGGTTATGTGTCACAATTTTGACACTACCTCGTCGGCCAAGCAACACAATTTGGTGTTGTAGTTTTGGTGTCGAAACCACCGATGGTTGTTATGTGTGTCATTATTGTGACGTTAATAACTATCGCAATAAGCACTGGCTACGTTGTTTAGCATGTCATCGTTACACTTTAAGACTGCTGCAATTACGACAGTTGTGCGACAGATATGCTATACATGTGATGTCTAGTTGTTGCCAATTTTTGACATCTGGCTGTCGCATATATAGCTTTGGTGTCAGTCATTTCCTGGAATCCGTCGTAATTGTGATGGTATTCTATATTATTAAAAAAAATATATAATGAGCTCAATATAATTCCAACAGTTTTAAATGTTCAATATAATGCCTGGAAATATAGGAATGGTACAGAGGCCTTGGCAGGTATGGTAGTTGATATTACTAGTTTGAAATGAATTTGTAGTGGTAATAACCACAATTACCCTTATCTAAATAATCTACCAGAAAGCTGCAAGATAAAGCACACCTCTTTTAGGACATTGAAGCTTTTCATGACAGGAAGCAGATCACTTTGATAAATGGTTATATGCATGTAATTGAACCCCGGTCCTCTAAACATACTTATGAGAAATGTTGATGGCCTTTCTGCCATGTAGTCAATATTAACAAATTAGCAACTTGCTTGAATTCATGCTATAAAAATAGTATGCAGATTGTTGAGGTAAAGTATGGAGAAGTAATCTTTAAGATATCAGAATCATCAATGAAGATGCAAAGTAAAAGAAGACTCAACATAACTATATCATGTAGGTTCAAGTTGAGAATTATATTTGCAACTGAACATGAATCTAAATTACCATTCTTCCTATAGTGTTATTTGGAGTAGGATTCAAAGTGGCTTTTAGAGTTAAGCTCTTGGTCATAAAATCAAGAAGTTTCAAATTTGCTATTTTCCAATGAGAAGTCAAGGAAATATGTGTTTGACCAACCTTCTAACAAATAAAGGGCATCACGCATTGTTTATCAACTCACTATTTGAGCACCACATGACCCTGTTATGAGCTATGTTTGTTATATACATATACATATATACATACATATATATACATATATGTATATACATATATACATATACATATACATATATACATATACATATATAAATATATATGTATGATGTTATTGTTGTCATTGCATGCTTGTTGTTATTGTGCACAGTATATTGTTTTATATATACATTGTTTATTTCATTGAGACCGTGACTAGCTTGGCATTTGTAATGTATTTGTTGTTATTGGATCAATGGTGTCATTCTGTTGAGGTTGTAGATGCATTGAATCACCACTGTCGTTCTATTTTGATAGCATGCAGTGTTTGATCTCTCTTTATTTGTTTTGTTGTTGATATTCACTATGTGGTACTCCCTGTTTATGATCATTTCATGAGGAAATGTCTTGATGGCTCGCGGGCTGCAAGC
>MU225863.1:1297945-1308440 GCA_018584345.1 Thuja plicata
CCCCCCCCCCTCTCAGTTATTACTAACAATTATGATGTTTGACTATAAAATATATTTAGTTGATAGGCTTCTCTTGGGGAGAAACCCTTGATCGACAAAGTGTCTCACACAATCGGAAAATCCTTCTCCATTGTTGTGTTTTCCCCATTGCTAAATGTTACCGATAAGAATAGAAGCTTTATGATATGTGGAGATATGACAAATTACGAGGCCAAACTTCCTACACAAAAACATGATAATAATAATGGAGCAAATAGCGTATTGAACATCTACAACTTTCAGTCCACACATAAATCTTTGTTCTGTGATGACAGAAAAAATCAATGCAACTTTAAACCAAGAGTGAAATCACATGTATATGCTTCGAGGAATGTCCATACCCTAAGAGAAATCTCTCATATTGGTATAGGCAGGAAGAATGTTGAAAAAGTTTGTAGAAAGCGGCTTTGCAACCGTCAATTGCATTGCTCAAAAATTTTGCAAGCCTTTTCAACAAATGTATTTTGTGCGGGTTAAAACTTCCCTATCTTTTATGTTTTGATGGAGTCCATATACTGTTTGCAACCTCTGGCTCGAATTGATGGATATCCATGGCCCTTGTACTGAGAGAGAAGAGAGAACACAAATCCAAACAATATCATGTTCTCAATATACTTTTGCCAACAACTCCTCTCCATTAAACACGCAGAGCAATGAATATATTATTACATAATTCATTTCATTCCTTGAAGTAAAATTGTTTCATAAATCAAATCAAACAAATTGGGCACCCCTTGTACACCTCTGATCCCCACATAGAACAACGTTAGCAACGCCTTGAGAAATCTAGCATTCTTTGCATTAACTCACTTTTGTGAGAGTTGTCTGTCGAGATTCATTTTGTGTATTTCCTATAATTACTTCAACGTTGATCACTAATACTGTGGCATATACCAATTCTCCATCCCATGCTATCTCCTCTACTTTCTCGTCATGGACATTGATCTTTCAAAGAAATATGAAATCATATGATTGTTGTTTACATTCCATTGGTATCATTCCTTTGGGTCTAGAAAGTTCTTTGTTTTGGGCGTCATTTACTTGCTTTGCACATTTTACCGTCTGTATTTCAACAGGGGAGTTATTATACCAGTTTCTTGGCTATCATTTCAAGCCAAATTCTATTGTAACCATTCCTCATCTCCTTTGTTCCTAGATGGTTGTGATTGGTGTTGTTACTGTCGGCATCCAAACTCTTATTGACTGGAATAGTAAACGACCCATTCTTTTAATGAATCACAATTGCACCAATATGAACCGAGCCTTCAATCTTGGATACTACTGACTTGTCTTAATAATAATTCTTGACTATTCTTATAGCGACTCCTTGAGACATTTTTCTATAATAATGTTTCAATCTTCATTTGATTGCACCCATCTGTGTTTTGCTAAGTTGATGACAAATGAATAATATAGGTAGTTATAGATTCCATCTATATATTAATTTTTTTTTAAAGCGAGCAATGCATCTTATTAATGATCGCTTATGCAATATAGATTGTTTGCTAGATTATTCCTTTGATCTATTTCCAAGGCAAGATGTGTCAAATCTCTAAGACAATAACCATGCCATACATTCCAAGGGAATATTTTTTATATCTTTAACTCTTCTTTTAGGCTTATGAATCAAAATAATCCCTTAGTTTGACTTAGGAAATATAAGTATGGATTCTTTAGGATTTAAATTTAGATAGGAATAGTCATTAATTACTTAAGGGTTACGTTATATTAGTTAGGTATGGATGGGCTTCGGTTTAAAAATTAAATGTTTATAAAATTAATTGATACAATCTAGCTTAATAGGTAATGTATTAGTAAATTTAATTGACTAATTTTAATTTCTTAGTTAGTTAATTAAATTAATGTTATTTTGTTAACTTAAATGTAGATTAAATTAATTAATTAACTAATGTTAGTTCTTTATTTATTTATTTTTGTTAGAATTAATCTTACAAGATGGAAATTTAAAAAATAGATAATAAATTATTTTGAGCTTAGATCAAATAGGTGATTTAAGTTAAAATTTAGAAATTGGATTGAAATTAATTTTATATTAGTTTATTTTAAAATTATTAATTTTGATCTATTTAAAATTCGTTAATTGGTTCATGATTGAATCTTATTAGTTTAGGCAAAATTTTGTTAGGTAATTAGATGCAATAGTTAATGTATACCTTTGGTTAGAAATTTCAATGTTTGTTGGTAATATTGTCTTATAAATAATGTTAGAAAGAAAAGTTTCGTTTCGTATAGAGATATTAGATAAGATAATTTAGTTATATTGTTAAATAATATTATGTTATTTTGAGTCATTCTGATTAGGTAGGTTAGCAAGATTTTCTAATTTAAATCCATTCACCTTATAGTTCAAAGTTTATTAGGATGTAGTTTGTACTCAAAGATGACTTTTGTTTGATATCTTCTTTGTCTAATTTATGACATTTTTGTCCTTATTTGAATTATTGTTCTCTTGTAACACAGTTCCCGTTTTTAGCAATCACATAGATAAATTTGTAGATAGAGACAAGCACTTCATTATTATTATTTTATCTCAGTGGGTGGGATATATGGTAGGAAGTATTTAAGTTAACATCGAAATTGATACTTTAGGGTAGGCACACCTTCTATAATATTGTGTTCCTTTTTCCTTAACTTAATCTACTAAAACAATTGTGGCCACTATTTTATAATTTGAGATCAAAATGATATTTCATATTTATCTATTAGAGTGAGGTTTAATGTGCCTAGAGGTCGACATAAATCATTTATAGTATATTCTTGTTGCATTGAGTGACTTTACACAGGATTTAGACTTTACACAGGATTTAGTGAGTGACTATTCCTTAGTTGTGAATGTATCGCCAATTTGTAAGCATTGGAGCTAATTAGGTTATTTGATCCATTTACTTTATTGTTATGTTTTTTTTTCTATTAGTCATAATTTATATTAACTTGAAAGAGAGTTACATCATGATCAAGAGTTTACATCATCTTAATTTTACAAAACATACAGTGTCCCAAGTATACGCATGGAAGACCAAGTATTTAACCACCTTACATACAAAAAGAGGCCTTTAAAGTATCAACATATCAAAAAAGAACATAAAGAGGCTCTATCTAGGGAATGAGGTCGTCCATGGCTGCTGGTAATCAGCCTATTTGAGGCATCGGTCACCATGGAAGATGAGGTTGTAGGGGTTGGAGAAGTATGCCTCCCTCGGAAGTGGAGGAAGCTTTACTACTGGCGGAATGAAAATAGGATCATTCCTGGATGGCTGACCGACTGGAGGCTATTGGTCTGGGGGCGACCCTACAGTGCCACTGTTGGTACTCTCCTACTCTGCTACAACAAAATTCTCCTGCTTTGCTATAGTGGTGGTGCCCTAGTCACCTCCTCCCCTTGTGTCTCCTGTAGTGATCTATGGTTCTTCTTGCTTCCTCTGGTTTTGGATCTGTCGAAGCATCTGCACAATAGTGATGTCAAAATCAAACTCGGTGTCAGCTCTGGTGGTCATGTTGTACGAGATCTTCTCTTTGTCCAAGAGCTCTCTGATACCCCACACCACTCTTAGTGCTTTGTGCTCTTTCACCTGCATAACCATGGTGACCTACGAAGAAATATTAAGGGTGATGAGCCTCCGTAGAGACTCAGTGAGAGATCTATTTCTACTATTGAATATATTATCATTCCTCAATTTCCAGATATGCTAGAGTACATGAAAAGAAAGTGAAGACCAAAAATGATTGTAAGCATTGTTTAGACCCAACAAGGAACCATAAATAACATTAAAAATATAAAAGTTGTTGTTCAATTTCATGCCAAAGAGATTCCAAAGGGTAGATGCAAACTGGCAATCAAAGAAGATGTGAGAGATGGTCTCGGGAGCAGTGCAGAAGGAACATGGGAAAGGTTCACCGGAGGCTGACTTAATGGGTAGCTTATGCAAAAGGAATCGCCACATAAAACAAAGGACTTTGGGTTCTATGGGGGTGTGCTAGAGTCCGCTCAGATATTTACACCAAGTGTTGGGGTTAAGGTTCAACTGCCATTTGGTGTTAAGGTGGTCAAAAATGTCTTCTATGTTTGCAAGCATTCTGTAGAAGTCTTAACTTTGGTTTGCATCAGAGGGGTTCCATCCTTCCACTTGATGAGGTCCATCCTGTCAAAACCCATTGAAGTGTCTCTGGGGAGATTAAGGGAAGAGCATGCGTCTCTAACAGTGGTGTAGGTTCTCCAATGGGAGGAGGGCAGGTCATACCTAGAGGAAAGAACTTCCCATGAGATAAGGTTCTCATCCTCAATGATATCAGACAAGTAGCTAATGCCCAGAGCATTCCATTTCTTTGTTGAACATCCCTGCAGTTGAGCTAGTGGTTTGTCTCCTTTAAAAGGTTCCACCATATGGATCTTTCCCCACAGATATTTAGAAGTTGATCAAGAAGATTTTTTTCTAACAAGAAGGGCCTAACATACTCCCATCCCTTCCAAATAGATTGGAAAACCTCAGATCCTGCAACTGTGACCTTGAAATTCCCTGCCATGAGGTCAATTAGTGGCAGATTTTTCCATTGTCTAGCCCGGAAAGGGGTGCCTGTGCTAATGTTGTCTCTCACCAAGATCTTCCAGGGTTCATTTCCCTAAGAGGCTTTGGCTACCCACTTAACAACTAGAGCATTACCTTTCCTCCTGAGATCTTTCATCCCTAGGCCCCCTTGCTCGGTAGATCTAGTACACCAGTCCCATCTCACAGCATGAGCTTTTTTGTTTCCTTTTCCATCTGACCAGAGATAGTTCCTGGTTTCTTTCTATATGAAGTCAATCTATCCTTGGTTAAACATCCAGGCTGAGGAGTAGTATTAGGGGTAAGTAGCCAGAATCTTTTGGCACACTTGAACCCTTCCTGCCAACGATAGGTATTTGTTATTCCACTTCTTCAGCTTCGCTTCTATCTTACTCTTCACCCAACTCCACATGTTTTTAAGATATGGTTTGACAGAGAATGGAATTCCAAGGTACCTAATCTGATGGAGAGGCCCCCCCCCAAGTAAACCCAAATTGGTTACACCATCCCGGAGGAGAATCCTCCCATCCCAGTAGGGTTGACTTAGGTATGGACACCTTGCTACCTGAGGCTAGACAAAATATGTCCAATTTGTCCATGAGGAACTTGAAGTTACCTTCACTCATCTCCACCATGAGGGAGGTGTCATCGACAAATTGGATGTTTATGAGTTCTTCCTCATTGGGTAAGATAATCCCTCTAACTTCTGGAGATATGGAATTATCCCTTAAAATATGATATAAGGAATTTGTTGCGATCACAAACAGGGCTGGTGCCAGAGGGTAGCCTTGTCTTATGGATCTTGTTAGTTGGAATGGTTTATAATTCTCTCCATTCACTTCAACCATCATAGTGGACCAATTCATTAATGTCAAAACCATCATGTTAAACTCTTTAGGGAATCCTGAAGCTTCCAACATTGTAATAATAATCTGCCATTCTATTATGTCATAAGCCTTTTCATAGTCTATTAATAGCATACTAACCTATTGCTTAGAGCATCTTTCCCATTCCATAGTCTCCCAGCAAGTAATGAGGTTCTCCAAGATATATCTACCTTTTACAAATCCGGTTTGGATGGGGCTGATAACTTTGGGAAGGATATCTATTAGCCTCCTAGCTAGAACTTTGGCCAAGATTTTGTACGACACATTCAACAGGGTTATGGGTCTCCAGTTCTTTATCAGGGTTATATCTACTTCCTTAGGGATAAGCTTAATGCATCCAGTGTTGATTTCTATCCCTAGGGAGCCAATATTAACAACTTCATTGTAGACCATCAGTAGATCCTGGGCGATCCAGTCTATGTTGCGCTTGTAGAACTCAATAGGTAGCCCGTCAGGACCTGGGGCTTTGTCATTACTCATATGTCCAATAGATTCAACAATCTCTTCAGCAAAGAGGGGTCTACTCAGGGCTACTACATCCTCTATCTTGAGAGAGGGAGGGGCAATGCCTTTAATTCTATTTCTCATTTCACTCATCTCTGTTCCTGAGTTCTCTGAGGTGAACAAGTGGGAATAGTACTCTACAAAGACTTGGAGGATGTCTTCTTGGGATGAAAGAGTAACCCCTTCTTAGCAAATATAGATAATAGTGTTCTTATCCTCCTTAGCTTTGAGTATATGGAAGAAAAATTTGGAGCCTTTGTCCCCTTCCTTGATCCAGTTGGCCCTGACCCTAACCTTAGCTCCATTGATCTTATATTGTTGTAGCTTTCTAAGCGAGTCTCTAGTCCAAGCAAGGCTACTTCTTGCTTCTTCATCTGCAAGGTTCATCTGGCTTCTCAATTCTGCTTGGCAAAGCTCCTTCTGCAACTCTGTCTCAGCTCTTCTAAAGTCCTTAGCCCACTTCCTTCCAACCACTTGGAACATTGTTCTCCAACTATTGGTGCACTGGTTCCAACAATCAATGACACTCTACTGCTTAGCCACTCCATAGTTGAACCATCTAATCAGGAGGGTAGCATCTCTAATATCCTCACTCTTCAGCAGTGAAGTGTTAAGGGCAAAGGACTGTCTACCTCTCCTGGGGGATGAGCAGTTCCCCAATTGAAACAACGAAGTGACTACAGGATGATGATCCGAGAGGGAATATGGTACCACCTTGATGATTTCACCACTTGCCTCCTTCCTGAAACTAAAAAAGTACTTATTAGCATAGACCCTATCCAGCCTGTTGTAGATCCTCCTATTTCCCTTCCGGTAGTTAGACTAGGTATGCCAGATACTGTTGTGTTCCTTCTTTTGTCCTGCTAGTGGGTCAAACAACCTAAGCTTATTGGTCATCTTAGTCTAGAATAATTTCTCATTTCCTTTCCATTCCATCCTAGAACCTCCTCCCTTATCCTGGGGGGATTCAACCATGTTGAAATCCCCTACAATCACCCATGGTATATCCTTCAACTCGCACATCCAATCCCATAACTGGATTATGTTATAGTGGTCATTTGATGCATAAACTGAGCAAACCCCAAATTCTGCATTGTCGACCTTAAAACTCACCCAAATAACTCTATTGCATGGGGAACATCCCCAGTCAGATATTTTTTTGGCCCATCTGGGGTGGATAAGGATAGCACTCCCCCCTTTACCTCTCAGGTGATGGGTGAAGATACTCCTGGCTTCAGGCCAAATACATTTTAAGGCTACCTCTAGAGAGAATCCAACTGCTTTGATCTCCTGCAGTAGAAAGAAATAAAATACTTTCTGCATCCCGATGAATGTTTTAACTACATATTTCCTGTTAGGGGATTCAAGACCAATCACATTCCACGTTGCAAGCTTAAATTCCATGCCCAGACTAGGAATCTTGTTCCATAGGAGCCTAAAAGATCTTAAAACAATTAGGGAGGGTCCTCTTTTGAATCTTTGAGGGCTTGATACTGGAAGCATGATTGGGAGGCCTACCTCTCTTCTTCTTGGCTAGGGGGACACTCCTTCATCAAGCGGTACTCCAGCTCCAACCTTGATCTTCGGGCCAGTCTCCCCGGTAAGGGATTTCCTGATCTTCTTCTTGGCTTTAAAGGTAAACCCCTGGGGCTCCTCTATCCCTCCTTCAATCATGACCAATTCCATCCCTTCAACCTCCCCTTCTTCCAAATCTCCACCCAAGCCACAGGAGAGGGGAATAGGATGGTCTTTCAGACCAGTTAGGCACTTCTCATGCAAGAGTGGCGACCTTCGGGGGGTTACTTTTGGCACTGGGGGGTCTGGGATCACTATGAGAGAGAAGTAATTAAATCTCTCCTCTCTATCATATGCCTCTCTGATGGCATCTAAGGCACCAGATGGGCATCTGTCGCGGGGTCCTTCTATAGTCTAGAAAGAAAGTTGGGGCGGGACATCACCGACGCCTTTACACGAATAATTGGGATCTCTCTTTTTGAGGGCTGAGATCTTCTTAATCTTATTAAGAATAATTTGTTGGGCATTAGGCTTACGGTTTTTGAATCCTGAGTCCTTTGGTTTCAATCCAAAGTCCAGGCTTTCTACAACAGGTGGCTCAAGAACTTCTTCGATATACCTGGGCCAGTAGGGGGCTTATGACAAGACTCTTCATTAAAGGCTTTCTTTATAGAATCTAGGGACTTTACAAGGACTTAAGAAGTCTTAGGAATGGCATAGTCAAGGTTCTTATTGGTATCTATTCTAGTAGCAGAAGAGTCATTCCTTCCTTTGTTATTCTTGGATTCTAATTTTTTACCACCTTTGGTGCTCGGATTAGGGTTCTTTTTCAACAGCAGGGGGCAATTGTGTCTTTGGTGGCCTTCCCTTCTACACATGAAGCACAAATTAAGGACTCCTAAATAGGAGATAGGGAAAAAATGGGATCGGTTGCCAAGGTCAAAAAGTATTTCCCTTGGGGGATCGATCCCCGAGTTGATAGTAATTAAAATTCTGGCATTAGTGTGCGGAAGTAGAACGTCTATTTTATCTACCCTGAGCACCGTGCCGAAGGGTTCCAGGGCTTGTGGGATCATGTTCCACAGCAAAGGTGGAACACTACCTAGGGTAATCCAGTGAGGGCTCGATAGGGTAATCCAGTGAGGGCTAAAACTTCATTATGGCCAGCATCGGGCGACCAGGGGAGGGCCCTAAAGTTGGCGGAGCCTATTTGCCAGAATTGCCTAGCAATAATCTCCTTTTGGGAACTAGGGTTCTTGAGGAAGATAAGGAAAAGTCCTCTCTAGATCATACATAGAAAGGATAAATTATATCCATATTTCTTACCCCATACATTGTGTAACCAATCATTAAGGAATGACCTAGACGATAGTTTATTAAGGTCTTGGGTGACAAGAAACACAACAGAGTTTCTAAGCGATTCCTTTTCTTTTTCAATGACTAAAGACATTTGAGCATTTGGTTTGATAACACATATAGTAGAAGACTTAGAACCCTCACCTCCAGTGTCATCTCCATCACCTCCTTTCGCAGGTCGGTCGCCATCGATCACGAACTTGGCTTCCGGTGAGATAACGATTTCTTCGTTGAGAGCCTGCTTTAACGACTTTCCTCGCACTCCAAAATCTAGCGCAGGAGAATGAGTCGCCATAGGCTAGGATAGAGGCAAATAAGAGGGGGCACATTGATTGCTTCTCATTCCAGCCTAGGGCCGAGGGCCGAGGACGTCAGCGTCCACCAAGTTGTAGAGACATTCTTTTTTCTTCCTTCTTTTCTTTATTATTATGTTTTTACTTTTAAGGATCCATGTTTTCACATTCTCAAGCTAATCACTTAGGTCAAGAGGGCATAATCATATTCATCCATCGTGTTCCTCATCTTTAAATGTATAGGTTGTGCTTCCTTATATACTTTTGCTTTCTTTTGGGAATCATTCATCCATTTTATAAAAGATAAATGGTCATTTTTAATTTATTCTAATAATGCGATTCGGCCCATTCTAATACTAATGTATCTTATATGCACATGTCATATCGTTCTCTCTCATATATTAACTTACATGTTTCATATCGGCTAACCCTTGCACCTCTTTTGGTGCAAGCACTAGTCACTACATGGGATAATAATGGAATTTGATATGTGAGTATATTGCATGTTGTATTATATTATTCACTTTTATTTTATATTGCTAGATAGGTGATGTAAAGTATGAAAATGGGGTTTAGGAGATGTAAAGATGAAAAAGTTTTGGTTAAAGGGGGGGGGTTTGAATTGTTAATTGTTATTTGTGTTGATTTCCTTAACCCTACTTTACACTTACTTGAATTTGATTGATTGTATATTGCAATTGTGATTGTGATTAAGGGAAGATAAGATGCTCCTTTCTTTCACCCTCAAATAGACAAACAGGAGATCCAATTTTGATCAACCCCAAAAGGTTAATACACAAATGAATCCACTATTTGGAAAGAGACCAAGAAAGGGGATCTTAAATTTTATAAATTGATTGATTAATATGATTAATGACAGTAATTGAAAAGAATAGGAGAAAGTACGAACCTTACAAAATTGCAGATCAAAGATTGCTATTTTCTGAGATCTGTAGACTGTTTCTGGAGATGCCGACAGTTGATACTGAACCGGAATGCAGAGACGGACAAAACCTAGAAATCTTTTTCCATTTCGATGTCATCTTATGAAAAATTTCGACCCTATACCACTTTTGCCAACCCGATCTGCTCAACTCTGAAAGTGTCCCTGTTCGCACAGTCTGAAAGAGATCCGGAAAGGGTATCCAGATCTGGCCTCGGATCTACAGTCCCGAACTCATACCTGCAAGAAAAATGTTTTTTTGTTGGGGTAAAGGGGTTTTCCTTGGTCAAACCCCAGTTTTGGAATTAACCTTAATATATGTAATTGAAGATTGCATAAAGAATAACAAAGCAAAACTCAAATTCACCTTGCTTGTAATGTCCTTGTGGCGGATTC
>MU225863.1:1313921-1360731 GCA_018584345.1 Thuja plicata
ACTATTTGGAAAGAGACCAAGAAAGGGGATCTTAAATTCTGTAAATTGATTGATTAATATGATTAATGACAGTAATTGAAAAGAATAGGAGAAAGTACCAATCTTACAAAATGGCAGATCAAAGATTGCTGTTTTCTGAGATCTGTAGACTATTTCTGGAGATGCTGACAGTTGATACCAAACCAGAATGCAGAGACGGACAAAACCCAGAAATATTTTTCCATTCTGATGTCATCTTATGAAAAAGGTCGACCTTGTACCACTTTTGCCAACTCGACCTGCTCAACTCTGAAAGTGTCCCTGTTCGCACAGTCTGAAAGAGATCTGAAAAGGGTATCCAGATCTGGCCTCAGATCTACAGTCCCGAACTCATACCTTCAAGAATTATTTTTTTTTGTTGGGGGAAAGGGGTTTGCCTTGGTCAAACCCCGGTTTTGGAATTAACCTTAATATATGTAATTGAAGATTGCATAAAGAATAACAAAGCAAAACTCAAATTCACCTTGCTTGTAATGTCCTTGTGGCGGATTCGAATTTGTGGATCCATAAGTATGCTTCAAAACATGGAATGTAGAATGGAAGGATGTCTTCAATCTCTTGCTTGTATATCTCCAACACCAAGTCTTGAATGGATTCTTGAACTTGACAGGGGCTTTGGAAGAAGATGGATGGAGGGATCACCAAAAGGGCACTTTTTTGGCTTGAATCCTTCAATGCCCTCCAATGGATCTCCTTCATGAAAATGGATACTTGAGAATGATGGATTCTTGCTTCAAATCTTGCTTAATTTCTTGCTTGGACTTCACTTCATAAGGATGCTTGATGCTTGATCAGAAGACTTCAATTGCTTGATCGTGGTTAGAGAAAATGAGAGGAGAAAGCTCCCTTTTATATGAAACTAGGGCACAATCTTCTAATGAGTCCTACATAGGATAATTAAATCATCATTTAAGCCTTTTCCCCTAGGAGAGGACCTATATTAAATATAATTTAGTAATCAACCGATTCAGAACCCGAAACAGCCGACCCGGAAGCGGGAATAGACTTTTTGTGAAGACCGACATCCTGAAAACCAAAAGTTCCCAGGATTTGGACCCTGGGACAGGGTCAAGGTCGGCCCTGTCCTAGGATAGGGCCAAGGTCGACCCTGTCCTAGGGCAGGGCCGAGGTTGACCCTATCTTAGGAGGTCGACCCTGTCCCCAGATCCCAGGATCACAGGTCAGAGACCCATAATGCAGAATTTAGGTCAGGAAATGGAGCTTAGAAAGGCAGGTCAGGGGGGAAGCCATGTCAAGATTAGGAACCCATTCAGAGGCTCTTGTCATGACCCCAAACCACTCACTCGAAAGGCTAAACCAGTCTCCTATGGAAGTGCTTCCATTTTCTGACTATTCAGGTGATAATCTACCCAAGAGCTTATATGATAGATTTTTTTTCATACTAATTATAAGATTTTATTTTTGTTCTTCTAACTTCCAATAATTAAAGACATGTTTCTTAAATTTCATTTCAATGTCATTCTAATTAATTCCAAATACATTACTACTAAAATCTCTTCACTTTAGAAAGGATCCATTTCACAAAATAATGAACTTTTTCAATTTAGACTTCCCAAAAGACATTTATATCTTATACAATATTGATCCATGTCATAGAAAACTTTTTCAATTATAAATATTTCAATGTTAAGAATTTCTTTACAATATCACCATCTCATCATGTATGCATTAACAATATAATAAAATATATAAATTACTATCAATAAAACATTTTGAAATAACTATTCAAAAAATGTCTAACCGCATATTAGATTAGATGGAAATTATGACATAATGCACATCAATGAAGCAATTAAGATCAAATCTTATGCATCTAATACTTTTTGTTCTTAGCGACAACATAACCTTACGAAAAATAATATTATTGGTTACTACATGTTTCCAAGATTAAGATACTTGCAAAGTTCACTACATAAAAGAAGCAAATTAATTCACACAAGCATGGAGCAAGCAATGTGCCACTAATGTAATGAAATTGCATGCCAAATATATACTCCCATTTTTTCAACATGGTTATAAATTGCTCTCGATAAAAAGAAGGTATTTGCAAGAAATAGTTCTTGCACAAATCAGACTGATTTGAATGTTTTGTTTAATTTTATTAAAAGTATGTGAAGAATGGGGGTGAACCTTTGGTGAAATGGTGGTGCTTCTTGCCTGTAGTACCTACAACCAAGGTTCAAACCTCGTAGGGTTTCTCTCTACTGCGTCAATAATTGAGAGGCCCCCAAGATCTTGTATCTTGATTTACCCACAGGATGTGGAGTGGGGCATTTGCATTCTGCCTAGGGAGCACATCCCTAGCTTAAATTCTTTTCAAGGGGGCAACCCTTTGGTGAAATGGTACAACTTCTTTCTTGTAGTGCCTACAACCAAGGTTCAAACATCACAAGGTTACTCTCTACTGCGTCAACAATTTAGAGGCCCCCAAGGTCTTGTATCTTGATTTACCTGCGGGATGTGGAGTGGGGCATTTTCATTCCACCTAGGGAGTACATCCCTAGCCTAAATTTTTAGGGGGAGACCCTTTGATAAAATGGTGGGGATTCTTGCGTGAAGTGCCTACAACCAAGGTTCAAACCTCATAGGGTTACTCTCTATTGCGTCAACAATTGAGAGGCCCCCAAGATCTCATATCTTGATTTACCCGCGGGATGTGGAGTGGGGCATTTGCATTCCGCTTAGGGAGTACATCCCTAGCTTAAATTTTAGGGGGCGAGCCTTTGGTGAAATGGTGGGGCTTCTTGCATGTAGTGTCTACAACCAAGGTTCAAACCTCGTAGGGTTACTCTCTACTACGTCAAAAATTGAGGGGCCCCCAAGATCTCATATCTTGATTTATTCGCTGAATGTGGAGGGGCATTTGCATTCCATCTAGGGAGTACATCCCTAGCTTAAATTTTTGTGAAATAGTGGGAATTCTTGCCTGTAGTGCCTACAACCAAGGTTCAAACCTCGCAAGGTTGCTCTCTACTATGTCAACGATTGAGAGGCCCACAAGATCCTGTATCTTGAATTACCGACGAGCTGTGGAGTGGGGAATTTGCATTTTGCCTAGGGAGTACATCCCTAGATTAAATTTTAGGGTGCGACCCTTTGGTGAAATGGTGGGGCTTCTTGTCTGTAGTGTCTACAACCAAGGTTCAAACCTTGTAGGGTTACTCTCTACTGGGTCAACAATTGGGAGGCCCCCAAGATCTCGTATCTTGACTTACCTGCGAGATGTGGAGTGGGGCATTTACATTCTGCCTAGGGAGTACATCCCTAGCTTAATTTTTTTTCAAGGGAGCGACCCTTTGGTGAAATGGTGGGGCTTCTTGCCTGTAGTGCCTACAACCAAGGTTCAAACCTCGCAGGGTTACTCTCTACTGCGTCAACAATTGAGAGGCCCTCAAGATCTCGTATCTTGATTTACCCACAAGATATGGAGTGGGGCATTTGCATTCCGCATAGGGAGTACTTCCCTAGCTTAAATTTTTCTTTGGTGAAATGGAGGGGCTTATTGCCTGTAGTGCCTACAATCAAGGTTCAAACCTCACGGGGTTACTCTCTACTACGTCAACAATTTAGAGGCCCCCAAGATCTCGTATCTTGATTTACCCATGGGATGTGGAGTGGGGCATTTGCATTATGCCTAGGGAGTACATCCCTAGCTTAAATCAAATTGGGTGTGACCCTTTGGTGAAATGGTGAGGCTTCTTGCCTGTAGTGACTACAACCAAGGTTCAAACCTCATAGGGTTACTCTCTACCATGTCAACAATTGGGAGCCCCCCAAGATATCATATCTTGATTTACTCACAAGATGTGGAGTGGGGCATTTGCATTCCGCCTAGGGAGTAAATCACTAGCTTAAATTTTAAAGGGGTTGTCCTCACAGTGCAACAATTGTTGCAATCCCTGTTGAGAGGGAGTTCTTGTGTTCGAGTCTTGGCATGATTATCAATCATTGAGCATACATTTCGGTGGTACTCTGATCAAACTACATTGGTAAGTAGACTGTCGTGCGACCCATGTCAACCTGAACCTATGGATGCCCAACCCACATTGTTGCTGTCGATGAAGGGATAAATAAGGCAGGTCGACAATAATAGAGAGATAAGGGGGAGTGATCAGCTGTCGGGAGTCAGGAGGAATTGCCAGCTATTTCTTGGGAGGTATAAGGAGGTGTAACACAGAGTGATAAGGAATTTTGTCAGCGTTTAAAGTGATAAGGTGATGCATCGATGGGGATGGTGGTGCTTGCATAGGGAGATATAAGGAGAATGCATAACCATCATTTGAAGGAGACATAAGGGGCTCGCCGAAGGGGACATATAAGGTAGTTGGCTCGGGAGACATAAGGTGTTGTTGAGTGGCTTCACAAAAATCATCACTTCGGGGATGGGGTCCCCAAATGTGGCCCCAATAGTTCAAAGCTCCAGTCAAAAGCGATTACCAATAAAAAAAAAAGTATGTGAAGAACAAACTGCATTGACTTAGGTACAAATTCCCCTTGGAAATACAAAGAGTGAGTAAAGAACGAACTACTTAATTACTATGAGAATCATGTATGGCTATTTCTGATAAGAGATGCAACTTATTTCTTCTATGTTATTAAAAATTAAGATCAACATTTTTTTAATAGGGAATATGATGTTACCACTCTTTTCTCAGCAAGGCTTTACTGATTATAAAGACCCAACAATCTTTGCTAAGAGATTCTTTTGATATGAAACTAACCTTTCTTACAAGTGAAACACCCAAAATACATCAAAATAAATTGAAACAATCAAAGGGAAACATGAAGCAATCTATTTGAAGCATAAAGGATTTAAAATTCCCTAACAGACATGCATGCAAAATGCGGGAGCAATATGATGGCGTGCAAGCAAAATGTGGGAGCAATATGAATGATTTGGTAAAAAAATAAAATTCTTCAACAAAATGTGGTATAATGAAACACCATCGTTGCAGGATATGTTAAAAAAAGATTTGTAGAAAAGACCTTGTTGATTATTACATCACATTCCACATACAAATGGATCACAAACACTATAAACAAATGCCTCGATGAAATGTGGTCTAATGAGACACCATATTCAACATCTTCTATCCCCTCTCTATTGCATTGCTTTAGCAACAAATAAACAAAGGGTATTGCATTGCTTATATAAATCTAATTTAATGCTAGATGATGGTAACACACTAGGCCGTAAAATTTTCCCCTTAAAGATTACTTCTAATATACCATTCTTATTTACAATAGAGGAAACAAGTTCTACATATCCGACTTAGAATGTTGGCTCTGTTAATCTTCCAATGTTGGTAAGATTCTTGCAATTCTCTCCAGTTCTCCTTAGCTGAGATTCAGAAAAAGGTATAGACAACGTCCCATCCCCCCTTTTAAACATGACTTCCCTTTTCATCCAATTGGCGTGAAATTCTTTACAATCCCAATTGTGTGAAGAATATTTTTAAATGGAAAAGGTGTGAGGATTTTTTTTGAAATGAGGATGGCGTGGGAGAAATTTTGACACATAGGGTTCATGCATTTTTTTCATTTTTGTATTATATATATATAAAATTTCTCTAAGAAAATATTTATATATTTTTAAAACATAAACTTGTGTTATTTTATCAATATCTATTATTTATAGTATTTTAATTTCACACACACACACGCACATGTATGTATGTATGTTTTTTTAACTTTTATCTCTAATGATACAAATCTTGAATAATGTTTTATTAAATACATAATAAATTAATTCTTAAAAAAAAACTTTTATATTAACTATGTCTACCAAGATAATCATACTATACATATTAATATATTATTTTTAAATTAATCCACTAATTATTCATTTTTCTTATTCTTACAAACATCCATAAATATGATTGAAAATAAAATCCATGTAAGTGGTGTGTGTCAGATTTCCATCAAACCGACCACTGCCAAAATGCTAGCTACCTCTACCTGGGCCACATCCTCACCTTCAATTCTTGCCACCACTTACAACACTTGAGTTTTCATTAGTAGGGTTAGATCATAAAACACAATCCCAAATTAATTATGCATAACATAATATAAATTCATTTATAATTTGATCATACATAAGCATGTAATCGTAATGCATAATAAACATAAACCAAAATTAATCCATAGAACATAATGCATATTAATCATGTATCAAATAAGTATAATCACCAGTCAAAATTTCTAAATAAATTCATAATCCATTATCTGAACTGTGTAATATCATACATCCAAAACAAGTCTACTAAGTAGTCAAAGTCAAAGTCAAAGAGAGTCTAGACTATCTCTTGATGACTAGGATATACAAAGTTCAAATGTGACAGTATTTCTCTCCCTCTCTCCCCCTCTCTCTATCTATTGCTATATATCTTTCTCCCTCTCTATATCTATCTTCATATCTCTCTCACACATAAATCTTTGTTTATCCCTCCCTATCTCAATCTCTATATCTCTCTCACTCATACAAAGACACTCCCTATTTCTCACCCCATCTCTATCTCTATATCCATCTCGCTCACATAGAGAACTCTCTCTCTCTCTCTCTCTCTCTCTCTCTCATGTACACTTCTCTCCCTTTATCTCTCCTACTCTCTATCTCTCTCTACCTTTCTCTACATGTCACTTCCTATATATTTATCTTTTTATCTCTCTACCCCCTCTCTCACCCCTCTATATTACGTAATTTATATACACTCTCTCTCTCTCACACACACACACACACACTCTCTCTCTCTCTCTCTATTTTGCTCTTCCTCTTATCTCTTTCTCTTTCCATTCCCATATATTCCCCCCCATAAGCCCACTAATAATAAAAATTACTTATTTTCCCGATTGGTTAAACTTTAGTTATGATTGGAACCTTCAATGTGAATGCATATTTTATTTGAAGCTATCACTTCTCCATTGAGACCTTTGTTGTGCAAACATCATATTCTAAATGGCCTACCAATTGACCTTTGAAAAGTAATAAAAAATTTGACTCAAAGTCAAAGTCAAAGAGAGTCTAGACTACACAAATTTATGCAAAAAATAGACCAAATTTTCTCCTAATTTAGTTTCCACACCTCTCCCATACCCATTAGACACCAAAATGCAATTGCTAGTAATAATTGATTGTGAATTCTATTACAACTCAAGTCAAAAGCGTTCCCCCACCCAAGAACAAAGAAACAAAAAAACAAAAACCACCTAAATGCACAATGGAGGTAATGCAAATGTCACACTCGCACACTTTTTTCAATAGAATATCTGAACGCTTTAGGAGAGTCGAGAGATATCGAATAAAATAATTGAAAAAAACTTACGCAACATTTTTGGGTTATTTTAAAAATTCTTTTTCCGCTTCCACGCACTTCGTACACAACTCTAGAAGCACATTTCTGCAGAGTCGAAGTGGGATTAATTTGGACGCAAATCTTTCAAGGGTATTTTCGCGGAGGAGAAGATGAGCTGGAGATGCCATGGCACCACCAACTCTGAAATGGTTGCCAAATTACAGGGTTCGTCTTGAATTTGCTTTCATAATTACATGCTTATTAATTTTGCTTAATGTGGTTATTATCATAATTGCGGAAGAGGATCAAATATTAATGAGCATGGGAAGCTGCCCTTCTAAGGATGGCAATGCCAATTCGATGCTCGTTCACAGACTGCAAAGTGAAACACTTTTCCTTTCTCTCTGTTATGCTCTTTTTATTTTTTTGGTAAAAAGTGATAACTAATTGAGTCCCTGTTCCCTTTTCAATCTTGTCTTAATCGTGTACCGCTTGAAAATTTGATTAATCTCAATTTGAAGCACTGTAGATAATGTGCTAAAGAGTTGGAGATTCAGCTCTGCAGAGTGTAATTTGATACAATATTTTATTATAATTTATAGACCCCCCTATTTCGGCTTGGTCGATTGGCTAGCCTTAGACCCTGTCAATCGTGTGCTTGCTGAATGTAATTGCATGTTTTGGTTAATATTTACCGTAATTTGTTCATCCCCTTTTTAAAGCTTCGCCAAATGTGAGAGGTTAACTGTTAAACCTTGTTCTGGGGATTAGCTTGCGCTACATTTTAAATATCTGTAAGCATGAATCATGCTCGAATGCGCTTGTGGTACCACAACCTCATTAAAATATTCCCACTGCCATAATACCACAATTCCTCGGGTATTGCCTGTTGAAAAATAATAAAAAATTTGAAATTCTTTGTTATTGGTTTTGGAATCTGTACATTTATTTCTCTTTTTAAACTGTCGTATTGTTTCCGACGAGTTTAATCTTGTCCAATGAATTTGGCTTTAAAATTAGAAATCCATCCTACACAGCGTCCAAAGTTCAAACATTTATTGCTTTGTTCAGACAAAACGTTTATAATTCCATGTTCACAACAGGACTTTTGACCACCCTTTTCCAACAATCAGGTGGACATACATCTTAGGAGTGATTTTTCGTTTTGCAACATAGTGAATTTTTTTCTGATGCTACCTAGGCTTAGTCCTCAACTGCAAATTAGCTTAGGCATTTAAGAGGAGGCATTTCCTGGACTTTGGCCAGCTCTTGGGTCTAGATTTACAACAGTTATTATTTTTTGCTTAGTCAGTTGTACAATCATCCATCCTTTTCATTGAAGGCAATACATCATAGTTTTTGGACAACAGTTTGGATCAGAATGCCATGTTTGAGGGGTTCGTGTTCTGTTATATTTTTGCCGGGACTTTAATCTAGCTTATCAATTTTCTTTATCACTAGGCTACTACATCTTGATATTGACTTTACTACTAGTACCCCAGTTGATAAATCAATATTGGCTGGGTTTGATTATCTATCTTCTCTCCTTACAGTCTTCTTTATTGACAACATCTTTTTGGAGGTTTGTGATTTCTTTTAGAGGGTACTCTTGTTGGCTGTCATCTCTATCTGTAGTTCTCTAGTCACTTTAATCTACTTTGGCCATTAGTGACAAGAATATAATCTTAATTTCAAGTAAATAAATTATGTTCTAGTGAATATATGGAGAGTAACAGTTGATTACTAGCTAGATTAGGCTCTCAATAAACATTTTTAAGTCGTTCCTTGATGTGGTCTTTATTTGTACACTTTGTTGTTGAATATTTTGTCATTGATGTCAAAGGTGAAGACAAGAAAGGTATTGGCGAATAGATATGAAGCTGGATGCCATTCTACAAGGAAATCGTGGTCATACTTGCTGCTGCTGGATGTGGTGATTTATTGCTTCTGACGTGGTAATTTATTGAAGTCAATATGGTATTATTCTTGGTGTATGTCGGCTATTCTTGGTGTATGGCAGCTGCAGGTGTCTTTATACTCTGACAGCTTCAGAATTTGATTCTTGGTGGCTGCAGGTGTTCTGACAGCATCAGAATATGATTCTTCGCGGTTTTATTTGAAACCGATTCATTAATTTATTCATCCTTTTTTGGGCGACGACTGTGTAATGTTTTGTATTAAAAAACGGAATTGTTTTGAATTCTGAAGTAATTGATAAATACTTCAGCAGTCCCTTCCTTAGTTAGAGATTATTGAGTTGAGCATGCATGCTAAGTGCTGAAAATGTTTTTCTGTTATTTGCTATCTTTTTTGGCATGTAATAATGTTTGGTAGTCTTTTTCAGTGTGCTGGAGATAAGTTGTCAAGAACTGTTTCAGGGGATGGAGTACAGATTTTTGTATGGCGATTGAAGTGATTAGACTATTATGAAAAATGTTAACAAGTTTCAGTGCATTTGAGTTTGTGTGAAAATTGAAGTTGGTGCTTCGAGGAGGGTTGGTGCTCTCTGTGAGTTGTTGCACACTTATATAATCTGGGTTGGTGTCCATTTGTTTAATGAAAGCTATTGATCTGTCGTAGTTTTTTACCTGAAAGGGTTTTCCATGAGAAATTTGGTATTCTCCTTTTTGATGTTTGCTCTCTCCACTCTAATTCTTTGTTTTATGTGGTTTCATGCATTTAAAATTTTAAAATACTGATTCAACACCCCCCCTTTCAGTATTTTCCTAAGTTACCAGATTCGCTCAGCCGACCTGGAATTCGGGGTTTGATTCGGTCCAAATTCGAATTTGGTTCATATTTGAATTTTTACTGAGACATTCGCTTCAAATTTGGTCATCAGGACCCTGCGCGAATTTGGAGCGAATTTAACCGAATTTTTACACACCCGCGCGAGCCCGGACGGAATCTGGAGCGAATTAGGGGCAAATTTGATTGGTTGTCGGTTTTATTGACTTTTCAATGACCGTTTTTAACGTTTTGTGACAAGTTCAACCCTAAATGTTTATCGTTTTATCATTATGTTTTATCATTTCAAGTTTTAACGCATTCTGCTTTATACGACATTCTTATCATTGGCGGTGTATTTTGCTATGTTGCTTTATTATTGGCATAGTAATGTATGAACTTATTTGCTGCTGCATATATATATATATATATATAATTCTTGTACGGACAAACCCAAAATGAATCGAACCTAGCCCAAATTTTATTTGGACGAATTTCGAACCCACATCCGAATCGGCAACTTAGGTATTTTCTGTGTGCTCTTCAACTAGCAGAAGAGCGGGGTTCCTTCGGAAAAAGAACTTAAACACGTGGCGGTTGATCCTAATTACACGCATGGGTTCTTATGAAGAGCATTTTGACGAAGAAGAAGGAGAAGTACATTTTGAAGAGGAGCTGATAAGTGCTCTAAATGAAATCAAGAGACTTAGAAAGAAAAATCAGAACTTGAAGTTGCTGCTACAAGAAGGGCATGAGATGAAAACCAAGACCTCCCAAGCTCTTGGAGAAGCAGAAAAACTGATAGTTGACTTGAAGGTTCAGGTTGAAGAAGCAAAAAAAATAGAAAAAGAAATTAGAAATTAGCTTAAGCTCAAGGGAGAAAACTGTGAAAGACGTGAAGTTGAAATAATCTCACTTAGAAAGTTAGATAAATGTTTGACACAGTGGAATCACGAGAAGATAAATCAGAAAAATTTCATGTCTTTGGACAAGGTCATTGGCTCACAAAAATCATCTACTGATAAAGGTGGAGTTGGTCTTGAAGATGGTCAAAGCTCTAAGTCATTTTGTGCATGAAAGGCTGTTTGCACAATCAAGGATTCCACTAAAACTTCTTTCTTCTTCTTTCTCCAAACCTTAGCAGCCTCTTTTGCTTTGTCCTCTTTCTCAACCTTCTTGTTCTGCTTAGAGAAATCTGCCATACCACTTCTACAAACTTTTGCAATGTGACCAAAGTTATTACATTTCTAGAGTTTAGGTTGATGAAGTTGCAATATTATACGAGACTTTGTGTGCACGAGCTTTTTAAAATTATACTCCATCATTTTCAAGACAAATAAGAAAATGTCAAATTTGTGATTTGTAGTGACATTTTTGCTGTTCTATAATTGTTTGATTTTGTATGGTTAGATTTAGATTATGTTGGGACCAATGTAATTTTTGGTATATCAAACTGGACGAGGTTTAGCACAAAATCCAACAGAAAAATTGTTGTTCATTACTTTTTGTATTTCAAGATTTTTTTTTGATATGTAAAATGAGGGGCTTGGGGCCCTCTCCCTCTGTTTCTATATCAAAGAACCAAAAACACAAATAAAATCTGCTTTCAGCCCTCAATAGGAATACCAAAACCCAAAACCAGATGACTTAGGCTTAAAGATCAATTCTGGGGACAAACACTTCACCTCTTTCCCCAATGATCTGCAAATTTTCTCAACTGCCCCAATCAAAGCTCAAATCTAGGCTTCAAACTTCCTGGAGGATGCCATTGAAACTAATTTTTAGAATTCAACACCTGCCACAGGCAGCAACTAGCAGCCAAGCAGGGAAAGCTTCAGTCACTTTCAAAGCCTTCTCAAGGCCATGTCTGAAATCTTCCCTCACATAGAAATCTGCAAAAGCTTCCAATGACCCCTTAATGTTTAATGAAATCCAACAAATTTGAAACAAACATAGAAGCTATATCAGAATTTAATCTATTGAGAATTTTGGCTTCAAGGTAATCAGAACCTATTACATTGTTAACTGCATTCTCAACCGACCTGGACTGCTGTAATGTCCCCAATCCCGCAGTAAGCCAGTATGGCGCCTGGTTAGTCAATCTCCCCCATCCAGATATGCTAAAGGCTTCTTTTAGAGGATGTCCGCCAGTCACAGGCTTCAGTGGGCGAGCTTTTATTATCTGGGCTCATTTTATAAAGTAAAGTCACTTTACTTTATAAAAAGATATTATAAAGTCACTTTATGACTTTAAGTTACTTTATTTTATAAAAGTGACTTAAGTGACCTAAAGTAACTTAAATGGGCTCCTTTATCCCACATTGCTTACGTTGTGGAGTTTTCCCTCACTTCGAGGTTATAAAAGAACAAAGCTTTCTTGGGAAAACCACCATGAGATATATTAATTAAGAAATTGAAATACCTTGTTGCTTATGTGACTGGTTATATTGTTCTTGAGGACGCAAACCCTTGGGAAGAATTCGAGAAACTGGACGTAGCCCTAGCATTTCTCTCATAGGTGGAATTACTTCAGATTTCACATCGAGCTTATCTAGTAAGTTGAAGAATCGAGTTTTACCAGCATTGTTTCACAGCATTAAAATAATTGATTTGTTCCAGGAGTCAAGAGATATCCAGATTGCATTGGTTGACTCAATACCTTGGGTAGATTCATTTGAAAATCGAACTGGTATTTGTGAAATGGAGACATGTTGAAAAACGCAGAGTTATACATCAGAAGCTTACGGGTTCAGCATTGGTATTGTGAACTGGGAACATACTAAAACACGCAAAGTTGTAGTTTGGCATCAGTCTACAAATAGACCCACGGTTTGCATTAGCCGCATCCCTTGATAACACGCGGCCTGCTATCCTCACATCCTCACTTAGCGTGTGGTGAAATAGCGAGTCTATTTCCTTGAAGACTTACGACATAGATAGACGGGTGGAAAATTGTTTGTTAGTGCGGGTGAAATACTCTCCCAGCCGCGTGAAGAGGTATCAGTTCGTGGATAACATTGGAGGTGTGTTACAGCAGAGCTGGAGGTGTGTGAGACAGTGGAGTACAGGGAAGTAATCCCAGGCTGCGTGATTGCAGCAAGGGCCGCGGTAGACAGTTGGTTAGCCGCGCGAGTTAGTAGACGCGCCATCTTGGATAGCAGCGACGCTGCTGGGAGCTAACGCGGGACGTCCAGAACAATAGACATTCATGGTTGGAGAGCTCAACAGCTGGGCACGATAACAGTGGTAGTGAGTATCACTACTAACCGCAACATCACCATTCTCACTGCAGCCAGCATGGCGTTAACCAAGTAGCCTGATTGTATAGAGTTTATCTTATAGTGCTGCGCATTAATGTCATATTTTACTGTATATGGTGGGAAATTATGCAATATTAAAGGTGTTATCTTTTGAGTTAAGAAGCTATTCCTTGTACTGTGAGTCTGAAAACAAAGAGTATAGGCATCTTTTGTGATATTATAGAATAACGGTTGTGTTCAAAGGCAGTGTTCTTGCACGTTTCAAAATTAATATTGGATGCTATTTATTGGTTATATTATTATTGTGAAATATCCAACTTCAAAACAAGAATCCCTCACCGTGGAAGTTCTAGATAAATAAACAAAGGCAATTTGATCTCCTTAGCCAGAACTTTACAGTTGCCTTTCAGTATAGACTTAGACAGATTCATTACAGTGGTATCAGAGTCTTGATCTTGCCATTCTAGTGGGATTATTATTATCAGATTTTCAGTCTGGTCCAGCAGTAGCCATGTTAGCTAGGTACATATAGCAGGCACAGGATACCCGGGTTCAGTCATAACAGGGTTGAGCAGGAACAAACATATTCTTCCGTACAGGTTGACATTGAGACCAGTCATACAGAAAACGAGGAGTTTGTTTTGGAACAGACCATTCCAGGTAGGAAAATGACTGATGAGACAGACAAAGAGGCCAGGGAGACATTGAGACAGTTACGGGATGGACAGGATCATATTGCTGATGTTCTACACCAGCTTACAGGGGTTATTCAACAGTTGTTAGTCACAGCCAGGAGGCCCACTAGCCATCACAGTGGTGGAGGCAGTATAGCGGGATCACCTAGGGCAGCTAGGACCCCCACTTGTACGTCCGATAGGCCCCTCATGCCTAACTTTGCGGATATTAATGCAAGGGAAGAGGTAGCACCCCCATAGCCCACAAGCATACTTCCAGAGCATGTGATGACCATGCATGACGAGTGGAATATGTTACCAAACAATGTTAAGGTAGATTTGACTTTTCCCTAGTACATGGTCCAAAAGAGAGAGTTCGGCAGGAACCAGCAGAATAGAAGACCTAGGGGTCCAAACAGGGATTTAAAACATGCTATGAATAAGTTGACTCTCCCTACATTTGATGGAAGCGGTAGGACATCCGCTAGAGCTTGGATTCACAAGCTAGATACCTTCTTGACCCTCAAACCCATGTCGAAGACTGAGGCAATTAAATTTGCCACTATGCATTTAGAGGGAGTTGCATATGATTGGTGGCATCATGACCTTGTCACCCAGGATCACGGATTGATTGCTTCCTATGAGATCTTCAGCACGAGATTGATCACTCGTTTTGATAGGAAGGACATAGAGGTCTACTACAGGGAGTTAGCTCAGCTTAAACAGAGTGGGTCATTGGAGCATTACATTGATGAGTTTCAGAGGATCTCCATTATGGTTCCAGACATGACAGAAAAGAGAAAGGTAATGCTATTTATTGAGGGCTTGCAGGGTAAATTTAGAGGGCTGGTTAGAGTTCTCAAACAAGACACGTTGGATGACGCTATTAAGCTAGCTCATGATTTGGATTCGCCTTCCTCCATTTTACAACCGCCTAAGAAACCTTTCAAGGGATCCTCTTCATTCCAGAAAAATAAAAATCAGAATAAGAGTATGCCTCGTAGGCTGGATTTTGAGACTAGAAATGAGTTCAGGAGGAAGTTGTGCTTTACTTGCAGGGAGCCTTGGACTCCAGATCACAGGTGCCTTGGGAAAGACAAACTACATTATATTGAGGTAGCTTCTGAGGATGATTATGAGCAGTATGAGGGCAGCGATGAGGAGACTCAGGTAGAGCCATCGTCAGAAGGAAAGAAGAAGAAAGCCCCCCCACGAGCAGTCCCCGATTACTTTAGCATCCCTTTCAAGGTTTCCTACATGTCACCCCTTTCGTTTGAAAGGAGTAGTTAGAGGGCAGAGGATTGTCTGCCTTTTAGATACAGGTGCTACACAATTTTATCAGCACAGGTATGGTCTCCAGGAGAAGGCTACAGGTAGATGACATTCTAGAGTTTGAGGTCAAGGTGGCAGGAGGGGACTTATTGAGCTGTACAGGGAAGATCTCCGGTCTTCCAATTCACTTTGGAGATTACCTTCTAGAGGCAGACTTTTATGTCATTGACCTAGACAGTTTGGATGCGATATTGGGTATGCAATGGTTGTAGACTCTAGGGAGGTACACCATTGATCACAAGTTGAAACAATTGGAGTTTATGCAGAGTGATCAGCAGGTGATTCTTAAGGCCATGGCTGATGGTGGGCCTAGATTAGTATCGACCCACAGAATGGAGGCCATCATGAGACAGTGACATGGAGTGGGCAGCCCAGTGCTTCATATCCTCCAAACACACACCGGATTCAGGACAACAGGTTCACTTTCATGTTCAGAAGGTGCTTGATGAGCACAAGCAAGTTTTCGAGGACATTCCGCCAGGCATACCTCTAGACAGGGGATTTGAGCATATCATAGAGATGGAGGAGGGTGCTAAGCCTGTTATTACTACACCTTATCATCATCCGAGGCACTATAAGGAGGAGATAGAGAAGATGATAAAGGAGCTCCTAGACATGGGACACATCAGGCCCAGTTGCAGTCCCTTCGCTTCTTTAGTGATCTTAGTGAAGAAGGATGGTACTCTTTGCATGTGTATTGATTAGCGTACACTGAATAAGAGGACCATTAAGAATAGGTATGTTATTCCCCGGATTGATGAGTTGTTAGATGAGCTACATGGGGCAATTGTCTTCTCGAAGATAGATCTTCGATCAGGGTACCATCAGGTACGTGTCTGTGAGGAGGATGTTCATAAGACGACATTCAGATGTCACTACGGGCACTACGAGTTTCTAGTGATGTCATTTGGGCTCACTAATGCACCGGCCACCTTTCAGTCTTGCATGAATCATTTATTCAAGAAACAATCACGTAAGAGTGTCCTGGTATTCTTTGATGATATCTTGGTCTTCAGTAGGACTTGGGAGGAGCACTTGAGACACTTGGATGAGGTTCTTAGCATCATGGAGAGTCAGTCTCTATTTGCGAAAGAATCCAAGTGTGAGTTTGGGCTGACAGAGATCCTCTATCTGGGACATGTGATAGGGGCAGATGGAGTCAATGTCCATCAGGAGAAGATACAGGCAATCCAGGATTGGCCACTGCCACGGAATGTGTCAGACTTGAGAGGGTTCCGGGGGTTATGTTCTTACTACAAGAGGTTTGTAAAGGGATTCTCTCAGACAACAACACCCCTCACCGATCTTACTCGGAAGGGGGCTTTCAGGTGGACAGATGAGGCAGAGGTAGTCTTTGATAGATTCAAGACTGTCACGAGCTTGTGTCCGGTTCTAGCACTACCAGATTTTTCTCGTCCGTTTGTTTTAGAGTGTGATGCCTCAGGTAACGGGATTGGTGTAGTATTAATACAGGACATGTATCCCATAGCCTACGAGAGCAGAAAACTTAAGGACAACGAGAAATTGTACTCCACCTATGACAAGGAAATGCTTGCCATCATGCACGCCTTAGCTAAATTTAGGCAGTATCTGGTGGGTGGCAAGTTTATAGTTAAAACGGATCACAACATCTTGTGGTACTTCCTGGAGCAGAAAGAGTTGAATGAGAGACAACAGAAACGGGTTAGTAAGATTCAGGCGTACGATTTTAAAATTGAGTATGTCAAGGGCAAGAATAACATTGTGGCTGACGCTCTTTCTAGGAGACCTTCAGTTGCAGCTTGTGTTCTATCCGAGATTTTCGCTGATTGGAAATCCCACTTACTGGTTGAGTATTCTAAAAATACTCAAGCATGTCAGATTTTGGATGGGCAACTTCCAGATAGTAGGTACAAGGTAATGGATGACATCATCTTCTATAAGGACAAGATTTACCTAGTGCCAGATTCTAAGCTTAAAGCTAAAATAATGAGGGTTGTTCACGATGCACCCACAATAGGACATCTGGGGTTTTTTTAAAACCTACAGGCAGGTTAGAGAGAGGTTCTCATGGAAGGGCCTGAAGGGCGATGTCCTCCAGCATGTCAGAGAGTGTCAAACTTGTCAGTAGAACAAGTCCGAACACGAGCACCTGACCGATTTACTGCAGCCCCTACCCATTCCTGCCTAGAAGTGGGAAGGTATTTCGATGGATTTCATCATGGGTTTGCCGAGAGTACAGGGCAGGGACAACATTATGTGGTGGTGGACAGACTTACTAAGTTTTCTCACTTCTTTGCCATTTCAGCAGATTGGCCAGCTACACAGGTGGCTGAATTATTCTTCCGAGAGGTTTTTAGGCTGCATGGTGTTCCCAAGACCATTGTTAGTGACAGGGACAGTAAATTCCTCAGCACCTTTTGGTAGGAGTTATTCAGGTTGGCAGGCACCGAATTGACTCCCAGTACCAATTACCATCTGCAGACGGTTGGCCAGACGAAGATCGTGAACAAGTGGGTAGAAGGTTATCTCCGTAATTATGTAGCGGGGCAGCAGAGGGCTTGGGTCAAATGGCTGTACTTGGGGGAGTTTTGCTACAAGTCCACCTACCATATGACTATTGGCATGTCACCTTTTCGAGCTCTCTATGGCAGCGAGCCATTATCTTTCATAGACTTGGCTCTTCAGGACAACAGGTTGCCGATTGCGAGAGACTGGCTATAGGACCATCAGGATTAAGTCTCTCAGGGAGAACATTCAGAGGGCTCAGAATCAACAAAAGATGTATGTTGATCGACACCGGATAGAGCGGACTTTTGAGGCAGGGGATTTGGTTTACCTTCGTCTCCAGCCATACAGGCAGAGTTCTCTGAAGAAAAGTGGGTCGGAAAAGCTCAAGCCCCGGTTGGTCCCTACCGCATCTATAGGAGGGTGGGTGAAGTGGCGTATGAGCTCGAGCTACCGGCTGACAGTCGGATTCATAATGTTTTTCATGTTTCTTGCCTCAAGAAGGCATTAGGACAACATATAGTCCCTTCAATTGGACTACCCCCACTCGATGAGGAGGGGAATTTGGTTTTGGTGCCAGCTGAGGTGATCGAGGTCAGAGAGAGGAAGCTGCGGAATAGGGCTATCAGGGAATACTTGATTCGATGGAAGGACTTACCGATAGAGGATGCTACATGGGAGGGTGAGTCTATTCTGCAACACCCTACATTGAGATTGCTTGAGGGCAAGCAATCCCGGGAAGGGAGGATTGTAATGTCCCCAATCCCGCAGTAAGCCAGTATGGTGCCTGGTTAGTCTATCTCTCCCATCCGGATAGGCTAAAGGCTTCTTTCAGAGGATGTCCGCCAGTCACAGGCTTTAGTGGGTGAGCTTTTATTATCTGGGCTCATTTTATAAAGTAAAGTCACTTTACTTTATAAAAAGATATTATAAAGTCACTTTATGACTTTAAGTTACTTTATTTTATAAAAGTGACTTAAGTGACTTAAAGTAACTAAAGTGGGCTCCTTTATCCCACATTGCTTACGTTGTGGAGTTTTCCCTCACTTCGAGGTTATAAAAGAACAAAGCTTTCTTGGGAAAACCACCATGAGATATATTAATTAAGAAATTGAAATACCTGGTTGCTTATGTGACTGGTTACATTGTTCTTGAGGACGCAAACCCTTGGGAAGAATTCGAGAAACTAGACGTAGCCCCAACATTTCTCACATAGGTGGAATTACATTAGATTTCACATCGAGCTTATTTAGTAAGTTGAAGAATCGAGTTTTACCAGCATTGTTTCACAGCATTAAAATAATCGATTTGTTCCAGCAGTCAAGAGATATTCAAATTGCATTGGTTGACTCAATACCTTGGGTAGATTCATTTGAAAATCGAACTAGTATTTGTGAAATGGAGACATGTTGAAAAACACAGAGTTATACATCAGAAGCTTACGGGTTCAGCATTGGTATTGTGAACTGGGAACATACTAAAACACGTAGAGTTGTAGTCTGGCATCAGTCTACAAAGAGACCCGCGGTTTGCATTAGCCGCACCCCTTGATAACACGCGGCCTACTATCCTCACATCCTCACTTAGCGTGTGGTGAAATAGCGAGTCTATTTCCTTGAAGACTTACGACATAGATAGACGGGTGGAACATTGTTTGTTAGCGCGGGTGAAAATACTCTCCCAGCCGCGTGAAAAGGTATCTGTTTGTGGGTAACATTGGAGGTGTGTTACAACAGAGCTGGAGGCGTGTTAGACAGTGGAGTACAGGGAAGTAATCCCAGGCTGCGTGACTGCAACAAGGGCCGCGATAGACATAGTTGGTTAGCCGTGCGAGTTAGTAGAAGCGCCATCTTGGATAGCAGCGACGCCGCTGGGAGCTTACATGGGACGTCCAGAACAACAGACATTCACGGTTGGAGAGCTCAACAGTTGGGCACGATAATAGTGGTAGTGAGTATCACTACTACCCGCAACATCACCTTTCTCACTACGGCCAACATGGCGTTAACCAAGTAGCCCGATTGTATAGAGTTTATCTTATAGTGCTGCTCATTAATGTACTGTATATGGTGGGAAATTATGCAATATTAAAGGTGTTATCTTTTGAGTTAAGAAGCTATTCCTTGTATTGTGAGTCTGAAAACAAAGAGTATAGGCATCTTTTGTGATATTATAGAATAACGGTTGTGTTCAAAGGCAGTGTTCTTGCACGTTTCTTGCACGGTTACATTGTTCTTGAGGACGCAAACCCTTGGGAAGAATTCGAGAAACTAGACGTAGCCCCAACATTTCTCACATAGGTGGAATTACATTAGATTTCACATCGAGCTTATCTAGTAAGTTGAAGAATCGAGTTTTACCAACATTGTTTCACAACATTAAAATAATTGATTTGTTCCAGCAGTCAAGAGATATTCAAATTGCATTGGTTGACTCAATACCTTGGGTAGATTCATTTGAAAATCGAACTAGTATTTGTGAAATGGAGACATGTTGAAAAACACAAAGTTATACATCAAAAGCTTACGGGTTCAGCATTGGTATTGTGAACTGGGAACATACTAAAACACGCAGAGTTGTAGTCTGGCATCAGTCTACAGAGAGACCCGCGGTTTGCATTAGCCGCACTCCTTGATAACACGCGGCCTACTATCCTCACATCCTCACTTAGCGTTTGGTGAAATAGCGAGTCTATTTCCTTGAAGACTTACGACATAGATAGACGGGTGGAACATTGTTTGTTAGCGCGGGTGAAAATACTCTCCCAGCCGCGTGAAGAGGTATCTGTTCGTGGGTAACATTGGAGGAGTGTTACAATAGAGCTGGAGGCGTGCTAGACAGTGGAGTACAGGGAAGTAATCCCAGGCCGCGTGACTGCAACAAGGGCCGCGATAGACATAGTTGGTTAGCCGTGCGAGTTAGTAGATGCGCCATCTTGGATAGCAGCGACGCCGCTGGGAGCTTAGGTGGGACGTCCAGAACAACAGACATTCACGGTTGGAGAGCTCAACAGCTGGGCACGATAATAGTGGTAGTATCACTACTACCCGCAACATCACCTTTCTCACTGCGGCCAGCATGGCGTTAACCAGGTAGCCTGATTGTATCGAGTTTATCTTATAGTGCTGCTCATTAATGTACTGTATATAGTGGGAAATTATGCAATATTAAAGGTGTTATCTTTTGAGTTAAGAAGCTATTCCTTGTATTGTGAGTCTGAAAACAAAGAGTATAGGCATCTTTTGTGATATTATAGAATAACGGTTGTGTTCAAAGGCAGTGTTCTTGCATGTTTCAGAACTAATATTGGATGCTATTTATTGTTTATATTATTATTGTGAAATATCCAACTTCAAAACAAGAATCCCTCACCGTGGAAGTTCTAGATAAATAAACAAAGGCAATTTGATCTCCTTAGCCAGAACTTTACAGTCGCCTTTCAGTACAAACTTAGACAGAGTCATTACAATTGCACCACAAAAGTGATCCTAAGCAGTTGATTTGGGATAGGGCCTGCCAAAGACATCTCTTGCTTCTTAGACAAAAGATGAAACTTTGACCTCATTAATGGTGACTTAAGATAACAGCAGGAAAGATTTGCCTTCAATCTTAATCAATTTCCGTTTAAGAAGGGATAAGACGCTCAACCTTTGTCACCTTAAGCATTTCTTTGCAGCACCAAGTGTGAGGAGGACAATCATTAACAGAGAAGGTGCCCCTCATAATGATACTGAGACATGCAAAGTTTTAGGAAACTGCTAAAGCAATCAAGAGTTACACCTAATTATTATTCATTACGCTATCAATAATAAACTCTTCCTTCACTTTGGTGCCATGATTGGCCAAAAAATCTGCCACACCATTTGCCTCTCTATAGAAATGGTTAAATGAGAAGGATTTAAAAGAATCCAGATTAGGTCAAGTTGCGCGAAGAACATTCTCCAATTTCCAATTCATTTAAAATTTCCATGGAATCTCTTTCATTTTGTAGAGAGGAGATGCCACTTTGAGTAGCATTATGTCTACGGAAAACCAAAGTATGAACTTCTGCTACATTTTCATTCTATCCTTCAGTTTCTTTGAAGCTTTATGCATTAAATAGCCCGAGGAATCTTTGATTGCACAACCAGCTCCAGAGAGTCCATGCCCCTCAAATTTCACTTTGAAAGAGCTTGGAGGAGGAATCCATTTATGATTTTTTTAAAGAGAGAATTTAGATTGAACTCCTTTAGCGTCCTGAATAAGGTTTTCTATTTCAAGATTTAGTAGGGTGCAATTTGCAATATTTTGAGGACTGTTGTAATGTTGTGTAGAAGTCATTTCCTAGGCATATAACTTAGTATAACTTGTGAATAAGTTTAAATATTGTTCCTACGTTGTGTCTATCATCATGAGATGCATGCGAAATTTTGTGATTTAGGTGCATAGTGATTTTTTAATTTAGTTGTGTTAGCATTGTCAAAATTTCTTTTTGCTCTCTGCTTGTGCAATTGCAAATGTTGCATATAATGTTTGTTGACATTTCATGTCCTTTTCATTACCCATCAATTATAACTGATCTGAGAAATTTTAATGGCTCCTCCCTTAGCCTTCAGCAAAAAATCCACTTAAAAAATTCGAAAAATGGCTAAGTCCTTAGGCTTGTTGGCAAAAACTAATGGTTTCAAAACCTATGTCGGGTCGTGACGAGGTTTCCAGATTTCCTTCACATCTCGACAAGTTGGTGGTTGCCTTGGTTTCATTTGCTTATTCAAATTACTTTTTTGGCTAAGTCCTTGGTCTTGTTGGCAATTTCATTTGGTTTTGAAACCTTTGTCGGGTCTTGGCGTGGTTTTGAAAACCCGTTCGACTCCTGATGAGCAGGTCTTAAGTCATTTATATCCCTTTTTATCCATGGTAATTATTATTCCTTGAAAATTTTAAGTTTGCTTTGGGTTTGCTTGGTTTTGAAACCTTTGCTTGGTCCCAACAAGGTTTCCACAACTGCGTCGGGTCTCGATGAGGTTCTCACAACTCTTCGAGTCTTGATGAAGTTCTTACGTTTAAAAAAAATCAGGTGTTCTTCAGTTGCATTGGTTTTTGTCATGATCTTTAAAATCATTTTGGAGGCCGACAAGGTTCTCACAACCTTGTCGGAAACCGACGACAAACTCATCTCCTCTTTGAAAGACGAAGTTCTCAACCGCTATTTTAAGGTCAGCAAAGATTCTTGAGCGCTGATGTTTTGATATGGCTTCAAAACCAGTGTTACCTCAAGTTTCCGGGACGGGGACGACAGGGGATTGGGGGACAGGTTTCCGGGAATACAATTTTTTTTGCCAAGTTTGGGGACGGCAAAGGGGACAACTATATAAATATAGGGAAATTTGCATATATACATTACATTCATGTGAAAGCATGCCATTTAAATATTATACTCATAGTACCTTAACATACAACATTTCAATTTTCAAACTCAATACTCAATATGCATTCATAATTCATAATTCATTGTCAATATGCATGTAATATTAAAATAAAAACATACAAAAATTGAAATACACCCAAGAACATAATTCGGAGTTCATTGTCAATAGCGACAAGAACAATAACCCACCTTCCAAATTGAAGCACACTACTATCATTTAAGTTTGATATAAATTATCGGTGTACACATTATAGGCATAGCATTACAATTGCTTTGGAAGATAATCATTTGCATGCTAGTCCATGAAATAACATTCCTATGAAATACTAACATGAAAAACCTTGGAAACTGTGTTGGAATTGACTGTTGCAAGCTTGACATCGACTTCAGAAAGGGCTGCTACAGATAGTGGATCAAGTATATGTCTCCCAATGCTCTTCTCACTCTAGACCACATTCTCCAATGATCTAAATTGGGGTTATACCTTTACTCCCCTAAAACTACACCTCCAGTTCATTGTAAGTGGACTGATATTAATACGAACAAGTTTGCTATACAATTCCGATCATGATATAGGTTTGTTATAGTAAGATGACACCTTGATGCAAACTCCACTTTTCACCAAATCTTCCACAAAGGACACAAACCAGCACAAAACCAACCTAGCACTAATTTATTGCCACAAAATGACATAAAGATGCATGTTCCAGATCTTTAATGCACTTTTCATACTGTCCCAAAACCTTGCAAACAGTCTGCTATATGATTCTGAGCGTGTAGCATGACTGTAACAACATTCTTAATTTAACAATTCTTAATGTAATGTTGCCAAATACTAATCAGAGGACCCCAAATAGTAGGAATTAACCACCAAACAGTAATAAGCATAATAGAGCAAACTTGGAAGGAGGGGCCCACTTTAAAATTAAAAAAGAAAAGGTTTTATAAAAGAAAAATGTGTCTTTTAAGTGCTGATACAGCCTATCCTATTGGGGATGCTCATTCGTCCCGGGGACTTCCAAGGCGTCCCCAGTCGTCCCCCCAAATTTTGGGCGACGCCCCGAGTTTTCGGGACGTCCCCTGTCATTTTTTGAAAATCAGGGACGGGGTGGGGACGTACCCTAGCCGTCCCCCCGTCTTGGAAACGTCCTCGTTCCAGAAACGAGGGGTTTTAGACGGGGGACGCGTCCCCGAGTAACACTGTTCAAAACCTTTGTTGGGTCCCTACAAGGTTCTCACAACCTCTTCAAGGGCCAACAAGGTTTCAAGAACCTTTGTTCTTTTTGTGTGATCTTGCCAAAGGAGAAATGGGCCCGAATGATGAACTTGGTGCGTTCCATGTGGCAGATTTGCATGCATTTGCAGGGACATGAAGCCCACCTCCCAAGTGCGATAGCACACTATTTGGACATGTGTCATCCCTGACACAATGGCGGCCCCTCATTGGTTGATTGTGCAACATTGACTTTTCTATTTATGGCTCGTGTGATAATGTGATGGCTGCTAATCATTTTGATGGGCGACCTTGTTTTAAACCACCATTGGCGAGCCCTCTGCAGTCTCCGATCCCGTGCAAAGAGATTTGATCAACAACCAGCATTTAAACATTTAAAAATTGCCAACGACTGCAGCAATGAACTCTTTCTATAGAAGGGCTTGACACAGAAGGACAAATTTATTGCTTCAACCTTCCCCAATGACCTTCTCTTGAGCCCGAGGCAGCAGAACAGCGCCATTAATTAGAAGATTTGATTGTGGTCATGCTCATTTATGGCTTGCAAGGGTATTTTTGTCTGATAGTGCATTACAAAAGATCTCTGAAGTTTGAACCAATTTGCTGTTAGTGACTGCCCTTTTCCGCCGTACAAATTTAATGGCAATCCAACACTTCGTTCCCCGGACGATATCTTGCACTTCAAGGATCAGATATTTTATTTGTAAATCAGATTTCCTCTCTTCAATTAACCCTAGCAGAGTTAGGGTTTGAACCCTGATTGTAATTTCTAAATCTCAGTTATACCTGAACTGTAAAGGCAAGTATTATTATTTTGTTTCAGATCTTTTGGCTGGTTTGGGGTTCTGTTTGAGGGTTCTTGTCATGTTTTGGTTCCTTGGCACAAGGGGAAAACTTGGTTTTGTTTTTATAATAGATGAAGGTCCTTGCATGTTAGTCATTTCGTTTTGATGTTCTTGTAACTTGATTTGCAGCTTATATGATTATGATACTTCTATGTAATTGTCTCCAACTCTAAGGTGACACTTTTAGAATCAAGTAACTGAGATGAATCAAGTAATCTAGATTATGCAGGTTTTTCAAACACATTTGCTTTTTGAGCTATTTATCTGTTTGCTATCCATTCAAGGTGAGGGTAGTGAAGGCATTATATTCTTAGATGGAATATTAAGTAGAATAGCATAGCAGGCTCATGGAGGCCTTTCTCTCACAAGCTGATAGATATTGACAGGTCATCAAGTTATGTTGTAACATCAAGATATAAAATACATGATATGTGACTTTGTAGCTCGATTATAGGCACCGGTATTGCCATCGCATTACCCAAATCCTAAAATTTTCCCAGTCACCAATTCATCACAAAAACATCAAATACATATCCATTTCCTTTTAAGCATTTTTTATATTTTTGATTTGTACCATTTCATAGAAGCCTGAAAGTTCATAAGAGTTGCACATCCCATTGCCAAGCTTTGCATCCTCTTGTCTTAAGGCATGAGATTCAATCTGCAGGAGTACTACTTGAGGTTTATCATATATCTTCGAGTGAAGTGTGGTCACAGGGTTACCCACCTAGGTCTAGCAGAGTCTAAAGTGTAGAAGGTGATTATTTAGCAGAGGTAATTTCTTGTCAAGTTGCCCAACACCTTGAAGTCTCTGAGCATAGAGAGTGGCATACTTTTAGGAGATCTCAAGGCCATCAGTTGGAACCACCAATAAATTGAACATGTCATTCCTCTCCTGTATCAATCCTTTGAATGGATACCGATTAATATTATAGCCGTTGATAAGTAGAGACTAGTTGAAGTATCCACTTAATTATGTGTATTTTATTTGCATAACAAGTGCAGTCATAATGTTCAAGCAAGCTACATAATTTTATTCACAGGGGCAATGTGACTAAATTTATGGTTTTTGGATCTGAACCATGGTAGCCAAAAACCTTCTAATTGAAAATAGCATGCTTTTTGTTTTCTTAGCCGTTTGTGTTAAGAGTGACATAAGATGTTGTCTCTTTTAGAGAGTAGGTCAACATTGACTCACATTCTCTCTAAACTTAATAAAGTTAATTTGTTTTACTTATATTGCTCTAAATCATAATTTCTATATGATGGAGGTTATTTATAGAATACATGGATTGGGAAATTTGCTTGAATAATACACCACGTCTCCTGCCAGCATATTTTACTTTTTATGAACTGCTTGTAGTTTGCCTTTGTACAACATGTCTGCAATTCTTTGAACACAGAATGGACTCTAAGCATTCAATATACTTGGATATTCCAAACATTATTTACATTTTTCTCCATTTGGTATTCTATTAATTTGTCACTTCTATCATGCTAATATAGACAAAAAAATATATCTCAGTAATCTTTCTAATGCATTTGCAGAATATGGAGTTCTTAAATCCAAAGTTGCAGCTGATGCTATGCGACAAATTGATCGAGCAGATTATGTTTTAGAATCTAGAAATGCATATGTTGACTCTCCACAACCGATAGGTACAAATTAGCTCTTCTTATGTTCTGTTTTATTTATGCTAGCAACTGTTTTTCTTTTGTAAATTTTAAATGAAAATGTATGCGATTAAATGCCAAAAAAGATATGTCAAAATGCTGCGGTAAAAAAAATCCTATGTTACCAGTTTTGTGAGCCTGAATGCTCTGATACAACCATTGTGAGCCTGAATGCTGTGATACCACTGTTTTGAATTTGAGTTCTGTGATACCACTGTTTTGAGCCTAAACGCTACCACCATTTTGAGCTTAAATGCTACGATGCCATCACTGGAGCCTAAATTCTATGATACCCATGTTAGGAGCCCAACTATAAGGTTTCTGTACATATAATAATGCTGAAAAGAATTCAGGAACAACTGTAGACATATGATACTGCGAAGACTATAAAATCTGAAAGTGATGGGAGTATTTGCAACCTAAGTGTGATATCTGTAATAAATTGAAACTTTGAACTGCTGATATTAAAAATGTAGAACATTTATTCTTTTGTTTTCTGTGTTTTTCATTTGGAGCTTTGTTTTCATTAATGGTTGTTTTAGTAATTAGGGTTTTTTGCATTTCCCCCTTTTTACTTGTTTTCCACCTTGCTTTGTTTTCGTTTTGGGATTCTGCATTGATCATACCTGAATGTAATATAACCGCACTACCTACCTTAATTTGTGATCGGGTTTCATATACCTGGCTACAAGTTATACTTAGCAATGTTTTCCTCCAAAGATGTTTATCGGGTTACAAGCCCCAATCAGTACCATACTCCAATGCCAAAATTGATTGCAAGTAATTCCTTGCAATCAGGTCTTATAGATCCGACTGCAAGGAAAGATTAACAATCACTTACAATGGGGTCTATAAGACCCGATTGCAAGGGATTACCCTTTGCAAATGTTCTACACTTGCAGTCGGGTCCACATCGACTACACTCACGCATTGCAAGTCTTTACTTGCAATCGGGTCTTTGGGACCTGATTACAAGGAAAGAATAACCTCCACTTGCAATCAGGTCTCAGAGACCCGATTGCAAGGATCATAAGTCCCTTTGCTAAGTGCATTTGGGTCTCTGAGACCCGATTGCAAGGATCATAAGTCCCTTTGCTAAGTATAGTTGGATCTTTGAGACCTGACTGTACTTGATTCAAACGTTGTCTCACTTGTAATCAGGTCCAAGCCGGGTCTCTTGGACCCGATTGCAAAGTTTTCATTGCACTTCGATTACACACATGTAATCGGGTCCCTGAGACCCGATTACACACACAATGCCATCTTTCACACTTGTAATCAGGTCTCGGAGACCCGATTACATTAGTAGACTTTTGCATTTTCTTCGTACACTTGTATTTTGGTCTTCAAGACCCAAATTACGACCTGGTCCACACTTACCCGTTTTCGATTGCATGACAATCACCTTACATACTTGCAATCGGGTCTCAGAGACCCGACTGCACTTGATTCAAATGTTGTCTCACTTGCATTCAGGTCCAAGTTGGGTCGCTTGGACCCGATTGCAAAGTTTTCACTGCACTTTGATTACACACATGTAATCGGGTCCTAGAGACCCGATTACACACACTGTCCTCTTTCACACTTGTAATCGAGTCTCTGAGGCCTGATTACATTAGTAGTCTTTTGCATTTTTTCGCACACTTGTATTTTGGTTGTGAAGACCCAAATTACGACTTGGTCCACACTTACCCGTTTTTGACCATCTCACATCAGTCCTATGCACATGATCTTCCGAATTTCATAAATCAAGGTATTGGCCTTGGTTTTGAAACACTTCCATTCTAAGGGTGTTGTCATGGAGCTCTCAGTAACTCATGTAGATGTCCTAATGCTGTGGTCCTTTCATCTTTGCTTTGCAGATACAGTTCAAATGTCTGAAGAAGCAGCTGCCACACCAGATAAGAAGATGAAATATAAGCACCAGAATGCCATTTCACCTTCTTCAATGGTTTCTAACATTGAAGAGATCAAGGACACCGAGATAGGACATGTTGACATGTCAGAGTTTATTGAAAGGACTCGGAAGCAATCACCAACATTGGGTATGCAACAACTCCTCAATAGTCATATCCACTTGGCATCATGCTTGTAGGTGGCAACCTTGGAACCGAAATTTGTCCTAGCTTGTGCTTCCCACTTTGACAAGGAAACGAGGACAATTAAAGATGATCATGGCAATGTAATGATTAGGTTGGACCCATAGACCATTGATAAAATCTTCAAGATTTCAGCTTCTCCTACACATGCTAACATCACAATAGAAAAGGCTTAAACTCGTTACAATCAAAATGAAGAAGCATGTAAGAGAAACATCAATACCAGCTGGCTTCAAAAACCCAGAACCGCATTGACCAGATGGCCATTGAAGCTCTATCGAAGTGAGTTTAAAGAAGAGATTAATGACATGATCACTCTCCTTAGTAGGATCAAAGGATTGCAGAAATCCAATGTATTTAAGACATGAATGTACAAGTACATTTTCATCATGAAAAAGGATGTTCAACAGATCTTTTGGGGTGAACAAATTAGTGATGCTTTGTGTGAGCAGCTCTCATAGGTTCCCACCACTCTTTCATTTTACATGAATTCATACTTAGTGTACATTGCAGCTTCATTCAGGCAATTCCTAGGTCTTATCACTAATGGTGATAGGACAAAGGTACCAGTATGGACAAACTACAATCAGTTGACCCTTAAAACAAGTTGGAATCATTACAGAAGGGTTCATGATGCTTTCTATGGTGTGTACATGTGTTCTTTTGATAAGACACTTGAAAAGAGAAGAGTATTTAAAGTTGCGTGGAAGAAGGTCAATGAATATAGGTGCCCTTTTCTATAGTTTCCGATATTCACATGAGTAGGCTGTTTTGATGATCAATTGTACATGCTCTCAAGGTATCCTATGGATAAAATTATCTTGATGGAGCTGGGAAGATAGTTAATGGTTGTCCATGCAAAGCAGTTAGTTGCTCACAAAGCTGGTTTCATCATTTCCACCCAACATCCTTTGACAATTGGAAGGTATTCATTGACAACCTCTGCCAGAGCTAAGGCCATGGAAACAAAGCTTTAGGAGATCAAACTTAAGAAGTTCAAGATCAGAAACGACTGACTGTAGGGGTATGAAGGATAAGATAAAGAGGTCCTTCACTCATGTGCACTGTGTTGAAGATATTTGGATTGATCTTCGCACAAAAGAAGATATTAGGTGGATGGATTACAATAGGCTCACTTTAAAGCAAATTGTTGAGCTAGATATAGTTGATATTCCAAAGGACATGGTAGATGATGAAGAGGTGGTTGATCCAGTTAATGAACAACAAAGAATCGCAGAGACTCCTCTCCCTCCTATCTAGTGGTCTCAGAAGGAGTGCGTATCCATCAAGGAAAGGTTTCAACCCACCTTGGCTAATACCAATGCTTGGTTGAGAAGTAAAGGCATAAGATTGAAGAAGTTCAAAATTGGGTCAGAAGATGATACAACGGGACCGCCGGTTGGTCATAGTTTTGAACTGAGAACAAAGAACCGAGAAGATGCTTCTTCATCTAAAGGGACTAAAATCATATTTAACATTGGGAAAGTCAAGAACAAGTCCCAAGAGGAGACATTTGTTAAAGGAAAGGAACAGATTGAGATATAGGATATAGATCAAGATGAAGAAGACTGAGAAGAGGAAGCACAAAAATATTTAGTTGCATTGATTGCAAAACCTAGCCCTGATGATGCTCCTTAGGTATCTACTCCTGTAAATGTTTCTATGTTCCCTTTAGACACTAATGTTGATTTTTTTCCACAGTAATTGTTACTATTGTAGCACCCATTCTTCCTCAGCCACTTAGTCTATCTTAGACACCCCGCAAGATAATCTAGACAATGTGTTTGATTCCTACACCTCATTCCTGAACTTGTTTGATGTATCTACCTCGATGCTTGCTTCTACCATCATTGACTTTGACAAATTCATGTCCGAGTCTATGCCTCATGTGTCAACAGAGCATATCCCTTATGCTGTACAAACTTTCACTCCACCCATAGTAACTATCCATTGTAGTGTAGACATGGTCTGTCCCTTCACAAACTATAGTTGAGGATACTCAAGCAGGTTCTACCGATCTTCCCCCATGGCTAAGTGCAATCACTCCTAAGAGGAAGAAGCATGAGATTTCTTTGGATGATTTTGAACTCAAGCAACTTCTTCTTGTTAAGTCCAAGGTTGCTAAGAAGGCCAAAACTGTTTGCAAGTTGATGGTAGATAAAAATAGGATGAAGTATGCTGAGGTGGCAAAACCAACTTCCGGTAAGCCTATTGTAGAAATACAACCTTCAGACTATACAATCACAAGGATTGAGCTTGGCAAATGGACACAAATTGATACCAAGCATGATCCACAAGAATCTATGGCTTCGTTAGTTCAGAGGTATGATGATCTCAAGGAGAAAAAGGGTCGTCTGAAAAGGCAGAATGCACAACTCACATCAGTTCTTTTGAAGATCACCAAAACTATTGAAGCAATTGATCCATTAGCCTCTTTCATTGCTGAAGAATCCATCAAAAAGTCTGAAAGAGATGGAGACAAAGCAAGGGCAATAGATTCTTGGGTCGACAGGTTACTGCAACAAGGTACTCAACTCCTAAAGACAACTCTTCAAATGTTAACAAATTTGAAGGAGGTCAAATCCGGGTTGAATCACACTCTTGAGGTCCTGTCTCAAGACTTGCACTCTCAGGAGAAAGATATGGAAACTTGGCTCAAATTCATAGATTTGGAGTTGGAGGTGCTATGCGATAATGGTGTCATATCTTCTAGGAAACAATATTTGAATTAAGGAACTCATGGTTAACAAAGTTGAGGTTACCAAAGATTTGATAAAGGATTTGGAATCAGCTCTCGAGTCAAGTGTTGAAAAGGAGCAGGACATTCTTGCCAAGTTTGAAGAATTTTCCTACAATTTGGTGGGTGAAGATAAGGAGCTACTTTATGAAGATATAGTGCTTTCTGAGATCACTCAACTCGTTCATAAGGAGCTTGAAGCTGATCACTTCTCTTTGGCTTCTATTGATAAATTCACAAGTCTTCAAGTGTTCTTGGATAAGATGCGAGGTATTTTGGAGGAATACATAGGTTATAGAGATGTCATCACAAGGGTCATAGTTGTGGCAAGCCATATGTCCAGGCCAAACGATGACGAGGTACAAACTTCATTACTCAAGTTTGCGGAATTCATGGCCGAGGATAAAGACAACGAGGAAGTGTCTCATGACACTTAGTCATTTTTCTATGCTTTATAGAAAGTAGTTTTACGTAATTTTGTTTTGACACATTACATGTAGAATCAGAATATGTAATTACATGTAATCACATTATAAGTCAAAATAGTTTAGGACTGTTATGTTAAATAAGTCAATAGTTAGTTAAAACTTTCCCACGTTTTTCTGATAGCTCCTCACCTATATATATGTGGGAGCACTTTGTAATTATTTATTATTCATACAAGCAAGAAAACTCTGTCAAAATTAGCAGCGATATAGAACTTCGATTTTTACACTGCAAATCTGATTTCAAGTTAATAGAAAAGCAATTTGGTTTCAATCTTTGTGTTGAGGCTTTATTATATGCAATCATTGTGTTCTTACGTCATAGTGGTGGCATTGGCTTAAGTTAATTTGAGGTATCTATAAGAGTGCTTTTGTGATTTTAAGAGAACTTTGAATCTGATTTCTTGCAGACTTTGGGCTGCAAACTTCAAGTTTGAACAAGTAATAGTTAGTGCTTGTGACAAGGAGAATTCAAAGTCTTTGTGCTACGATCCTTCTTGCCATTATATATTTTGAGTTGCTTTATATTGGGAGTCTTTGTGCTGTCATATATTGCTGCTTTATCATTTAATATTTGTATAAAGGTGCATAAGTCTTTGTGCTTGTGTTAATTTCTTATAGGATAGTTCGCTGATATGCATAAGGTTCCTCTTTCGTTCAATCTTACGCATATTGGTATTATTGCTCAACTGATGCTTTATAGTGAAATCATAAAAATTGTAAGTTTGTATCAAGGTTTGTTGTAGACAAGAGATAATCCTTTTTGAAGAAAGAGGAAGTGATATATGTAACATCCCAATCTTAGTTTAGTTTGCATTTCTAGATAAGTATTTAGTTGATTACAACAGCAATAAGAAGGGCTCCTCCCCTTTCCGGAGGAAAGACCTTGTCTTACACACTGTGTTTGAAGTTACCATTTTGTAAGTGGTGGATATAAAGTCACTTACAATTTCTGTTGATTTTGAGCTTGTTGCAAGTTTTCCTTGAGTGCCTTCATAATATCCTTGCTTTGCTGAACCACATCTTTTGCACTAGGAACTCTACTATCAATCAAAATTAGGTCCACAAATGAAGTAGGATCATAATCATAAAGTGCCGTGAAGGGAGACATTCCAATGGACATATGATGAGTTGTGTTGTATCAATACTCCCCCAAATGCAACCATTCACCCTATGTTGTTTGCTGAGCTGTAACATAATTCCTCAAATAACCTTCAATTCACTTATTCACTTTTTTGGTTTGCCCATTTGTTTGTGGATGCTAGCTAGTGCTAGGTGTCAACTTTGTATCTATCAAATGAAAGAGTTCTTGCCAAAACATATTAGGAAACCTGCTATCCCTGTTGCTTACAATAATTTTTGGCAAGCTAGGAAGTCAGAAAATCTTGCTAAAAATCAAATCTGGCTCTTGAGGTGCTTTAAATTCTGAAGATATAGCATGAAAGTTAGCATAATTCATAAGCCTATCAATCACCACATATAAATAGTCTTTACGTTGAACCTTTGGCAATCCCGTAATGAAGTCCATCGATATGCAAATGCTGCAACAACCCTACAGGAAAAACATGCTCTACTTTGGTTTGTTGAAAGTTTGAAACTCCTTGCATTTCCTTACATGTTGCATTATATCCTTTTTCAACTCTTTCCAAGAAAAGCATTCCCTTGTTATATGTTTTGTACAAACCCTGATGGCCGACAAGGAGGTATCAAGGCAAGCTTTTAAAATCTTTTCCTTCATTTTGGATTCCGGTGTGATGTTCACATGTCGCTTGTAAAGAATCAGGTCATTTGCTGCCTTGAACCCATCATCTTGCACTTTTTCTTCCAAAACATCATTAGCAAATGGATAATACACTTACTCAGCTGTAATCAATGACCTCCAATCAGCAGATATATCAGTAATAGAATGCATATTTGGTTTCCTTGATAGTGCATTAGCCACTATATTATTATTTCCCTTTACACATTCGATATCAAAGTCATAGGCCTGAATTTTGCTTACCCATTTTTGCTGCCTTTCATTCAAATCTCTTTGGTTAAGGAAGTATTTCAAGCTGTTATGATAAGTTTTAACCAAAACATACCAACAAACCAAGTATTGCCTAAACTTGGTTAAAGCATGCATTATAGCCAGCATTTCTTTATCATAAATAGAGAACTTACGCTCAACCTTCTTGAGCTTTCTACTCTGATACGCTATAGGGTGTTTATTTTGCATCAAACAACCCCTATTCCTTCACCTGAAGCATGACATTCCAAAACAAAAGGAAGTGTAAAGTCTGGAATTGCCAAAACTGGGCATGAACTCATTACCTCTTTGAGTCTATTGAAAGCTTGTTGGGCAGTTGGGTTCCATAGGAATGCTCCCTTCTTTGTTAGATTTGTCAAGGGGGCAACAAGTTGTGAAAATCCCCTTACGAACCTTCTAATATAGCTGCACTACCCAACAAAATCCCCTTTACCGAGTTAAATTGCTTTCTAGGCTGTTCTTGAATAGATTTGATTTTCTCCTCATCCACACCAACTCATTGTGCGCCAATTTTGAACCCCAAAACAAAATTCTGTCAAACCAAACTCACACTTGGAAGCTTTGGCGTAGAAAGAATGCTGCTCCAATATTCAAACACCTCACCAAATGTTTCAAATGATCTTCCCAAGTCTTACTATAAATCAGAATGTCATCAAAGAAGACCGAAAGGAATTTTTTCAATTGCAAAATAAATACCTGGTTCATACACGATTGAGAAATTGTTGGGGCATTGGTAAAGACCAAATGGAATCACCAAAGATTCATAATGCCCATAATGACATCTAAATGTTGTTTTATGCACATCCTCATCTCTCACCTTGATTTGATGGTACCTTGAATGCAAATCAATCTTGGAGAAATACCTTGCTTCATGTAGCTCATCAATTCATCAATCCTTGGTATAGGATAGCAGTTCTTAATTGTCCTTTTGTTGAGTGCTCAATAATCGATACACATCCTCATAGGTCCATCTTTCTTTTTAGCCAACACTATGGATGATGCAAAAGGGCCGGAGCTAGGCCTTATATGCCCTATATCCAAGAGTTCTTTGATTGCCTTCTCAATCTCCTCCTTATACACCTTTGGATGACGATAGGATGTGATCATTATTGGTGTTGCTCCTTCCTCAAGCTTGATTATATGCTGGAAATCTCTACCAAGGGGTAGTCCTCGGGGAATGTCCTTGAATACCTTACCATGCTTGTCCAAGATAGACTAGGTTTCCACATTTTTGATTCCTTTTGTAGAAGAGCGTGTATTAATAATGAAGCATTTGGCTGCCCATGCTACTTGGCCCTTGCGAAAAAATCAAATCCTTTTAGCTGAAACTTCCATAGGTCCCTTACTAGATAGCCGCTGAAGAACTATCTTCTTCCCGTTGTGTTGGAAGGAAAACTCCATGGTTCGATGGCTTGTTTCATATTTATCAATTGCATACAGCCATTGAACTCCCAAAACAACTTCCATATCCATGCTGATTACACAAAAATCATCCTTCAATTTGTATTCCCCCATAGTCAACTCCATTTGAGGCATCTTCTTAGTACATGGAAGGATAGTGCCACTTGCAACCTTCACATCAAACCCTTCAAATTCTTCCGCTTTCAAACCAAGTTTCCTCACAACTTCTTCATCTACATAGTTATAAGTGGCTCCACTGTCAATAAGGATTGTTACTTTCTGCCCCTTCAAGACTCCTCTAAGGTGAAGGCATTATACCATGGTGCTCCTCTAAGTGCTGCAAGAGCGCCTCCCAAAGATCCTTCCCCTTGGTGCCTAAACTCTATATTTTCTGCTTCTTTTTCAGGTTTATTGTCTTTGCTTTCCGTATCTTCATCGAAAATTACTTCAATATAATGTATTTGCACTTTACCCAAACATCTGTGTCCTGGCTGCCACGGTTCCCTACATTGAAAGCATAACTTATTTCTTAGATATATCAACTTGCTTAGGCTTGGTTGATGGTGTCTTGGAAAACATTGTATTCCTTTGGAACAGTTGTTTAGGCGGTATAAGAGGTTCTTTTCTCTTGCTATTAAAGTTGTCCCATACTACTGAAACTTCCAAATTGAGAGCCCCTGTGGTGGCCTCTTGTAGTGTGCTTGGGTTGAAAGCCTTGATTAACCCTTTAAGGGGTTCAGCTAGTCCTTCAACGAAGAGTATGATGAGCCAGTTTTCTATCACATTGGTACCATCACAACAAACTTTTTGAAACTCTGCTACATAATCCTCTACTTTGCTTTCTTGTCTCAGCTATGCTAGATCTCTGAAATGGATTTCCGGATTCTTCCTATCAAACCTGTCAGTCAATCATTGACTGAAATCCTCCATAGTAGTGATGGAATCGTGTCCTTGGGTCACCATACAGTGATACCACCATTCATGAGCTATTCCTTCCAAATGCAAAGTGCCGAATTTAATAGCTTCTTCTTTGAACATTAGATGCAAGGAGAAATGTGTCAAGTTTTTGTAGACACGATCTTGCTGATGTATTGCTTGTCCCATCAAAATTGGGCATTGTGATTTTCCCCAAACGATGTTGGATATCCTTCTTCTCTTCATACATCCTCCTCCTATGACCACCTTTGGGTTTGATCTCATAGAACTCGGTGAAGGTCATGTCATTGCAAACTGCATCACTAAATGCATTGTATTCTGCATGTATCTTGTCCATCTCATTGACTTGTTCAGACTGACCCTCTTCTATGGCCTTTTGCAAGAACTTGGCCCTAAAAGATCTGGTGTTCATTGAAGTCTTTAACCCTTCAACCGAAGTTTTCTCTCCATCAGAAGTTTCAGCCATGCTATGTGCAGGTTTATGCGTGCTTGAAATGCTGATTCAAGCCTCTTAGGAGCTGGACCATTTCCTTCAATGTCTCCGACATGTTATTATGGAATTCCTCTGTCCTCTCGAAGAATGGTTTAGCAGTGTCATCATTTTTGTCTCCCATGCTGGTATCCTTCTCTCTCTGTTGGTACCTTTGTTCCCTTTCACTCATCAAAGTTCCCTCAGGTTGGCAGGGTTAACGCCTTGATACTACTGAAAAATGCGAACTTATGTAAAGCAAAATGTTTAACATCAGAAAACTAAAACTGTTCTATTCAGTACCAAAAATGAATTCCATTTCCAGAATTTTGCAAGGATTTATCATAAACGGGAATCAGATAGCTTATTGTTTGAACGAGAGATTATCTTTGTATTTACTATTCACTAATCAGTTAATAGGATGGAGCTCATACAATTAATTAGCATGCGGAAACCACAATTCTTCTTACAAATTATTTTAAGCCTGTAGACTACCCAGTTTCTGTTGAGTCTGGAGTAGTTATTGACTCGATTTTCAATACCCACTTTTGGCTTTGCAGGCGTCAAAGACACACTGCAAAGGCAAGGTTGATTTAGGAGTTGTTAGGCAGAGTTTCTCCTTGCCGAATCAGACTTTCCTGTAGCCCAATAACTTCTATCACAATTGCCAAAGAGCTCCCAGCGCTTCTAGCAATCACACCTGACTTGTTTTCCCAAATGTCAGATTGCAATGTCTGGAAATGGGGCCCTAGAAGAGGACTGATCTGAAACATGATCTGCTGTAATGTTTCCTCATCAAGCTTTCATGAAATTGCTGTCTTTCTTCCTTCTGATATGCTGTGATGAGAGGCAGATATTAAGCAAATGATTTTCGCAAGATAATACTTGATAGATTGATGCCCAAGGTTAGGGTTTGCATCCTATCTTGTGTAGAGGCTAGAATTTTCGTTCCAGCAGTCAACACGTGTGCTCAGGCAGAAACGTCAATCAATTAAGCATGCTCAAAACCTTCAAACAACTCCCCTTAAATAGAGAACTAAGCATGCTAGCTATCAAATCGGCCAACATTAGAAAATAAAAGTTTATTTATATTTATTATGCTAAAGTTTGATAGGTCAGCCCAAGAGAGCCGATATATTGAAGTTTATAATAATTTCATTTATTTAAAATTTCAATTTATCGATATCATGGAAAACTCAAAAGAAATGTCAAATGGGTGTTAGTTAACGCCGCATGAATGGCCGACCAGTCCCTTCAAATCGGGCTCATCACACAAGCATGATATCAAATGTCTCATAAATCTTTGTGGGGCTAGGAGAGTCCGTATCATCATATTTAATGACATATATAACAGGTGAGATGAAGGAGCAAACAAATATGGAGAACAAAAACTTGAGAAAAGGCAAGTCAGAAAATTAGAATCGGAAATTTAATTTTGAAATTAGCAATTGAATTATAAATTTCTTAATAAAATCAGCAAGTTATAAAAATCAACAATTTGTTTCCTCACAGTGGACCGCCATTCATCATTAAGAGTTTTTTTGGTCAATACATTTTTCTTTTGGAGTATTTGCATTTGACCATCTACTCCATTTTGAATTAACCATCATCAACTGTAGAGCCTCTTGCACCTCAAACATTCTCTCTAACAAAATAAAATAATTGGCATACCTTCTCTCCATAGGTTTGGGGTAGTCCTTTGAAAAAATCTTGAAGAGAGTGAGATGTGGTTGCAAATAAACATTTGAATATTTCTAGCTTTTGCCACATGTGCTACACCCAATCTATCTTCTTTATGTCTTCCAATGCATTTTTTACGCATGAATAAAATGATAATTGATTGATATTCAATGCACCCTCCACCATCATCTAGCTAATTTGCACACATGCTTAATCAATGTCCACCTGTGGTCCTGTACAACATTTGAGTCCCCAACCTCATCTATGGGATCTCTCAAAATAGGAAATTGAAATTTTGCATCCTTGCACTTCGTAGAACAATCAATAGCTCCATGAAAATAAGAGCTAGCTAGATATGTGACTATGATGTTGATGAGTGGTTTATGTCTAATATTGGTCCACCCATCCATGACAATAGAAGAATTTATCCTAACCCAACTTTGTCTCATTATTCTTTGTTAATGAAGGTAGTGCATAGTTTATGGTCTCTAGTGCGGCGAATGAAAGACCATAAAAAGATACATCTTTGAACTTTTGTTTGAAGTAAGGAGTATGTGCTACATGGGATGGGATGACATGGGCATAGAAAATTTGGCAATGGAAGACTTCGCCAGATCTCTTGCCTATGCATTGAACAAACTTGAAATTGTCCATGCCTTCACACTATCAATGATCTTCCAATTTCCTCTTGTAGAAACATCACCATTACCTCTACTACTACCTTTTGATGAGTGTTTTATGACCACACCAACACAAAATAAAGTGCCAAAGGACACTCTATCCTCTCTTGAACAAAGACCCCTCGTATGCTAGATTGCGAAGATCATAGAGGCGACTCCAAGGTTCCTATTGTGAACTTACGACTTTATGTTGGATATGAGCTCGTTTGGCTTGATGTATGCTGGTAATCCAAGGGGACTTACGCTATTCACTCAATGAGATATCAACTTTTCTTTGCGAATTATATGGCAATGCAAGTGCTTGATCCTAACTCTAACAAAGCTTTGAAATAATGTGCAAAAAAGAGTAAGGGTTTAGAGATCCTATTCTAATCCTAGAATGCAAGAGATAGTGAATGTCTTTATGAACTCTACTAGACTTAGCTTTGTCATCAACTTCCACCAAGCTAGTGCAATCTTCTAAGGTAGACAATAGATGTTCAAGTCATTACTAAGAACATCAACACCATCAATAGGATGCATATCAATGAGCAAGTAACAATTGAAGTTAAGCTTATATTGAAATTCCAGTTGACCATGCAAAGCAATTTGCAATCAGCAAACTACAAGCAGTATGGATTAAGCGACTTTCACAAAGGTTCATCCAAGATTTCTTTCATCCAACTAAGACAACTAAAGCAAGTTCTAAACTATGTTTGATAAATCAAAGAACCACACAAACACTCCAAAATCTTCACAAAATCACCCAACTTCAATGATTTATTGCAATTTTAGCAGCATCAAAGTGACAATTCTCCAAAGACTCCCTTTTTAAATGAGAGGGGCAGGGTTTATATAGGAGTCTCTCTTACAATGAACGACCTGGATTGATTTAAAATCAATGGCCAAGATCATCCCAAGGAAACTCTAATTAGGGTTGCTACAAATATTAAATGCCATATCATTAAATACAATACAACAAAATGGAATATTCTCCAAGGAGCAGATTTCAGGAAAGAAGAGCCAAAAAGAAAATTGGAGGATGCCTAGTCATCCAACAAGTCATCTTCTAGAAGGTGCACGCCTTTCTCCCTTTCCCTTGTAGCAAATGCAATGAACCTGGACATCACCTCATCAAGCTCTTCAATTGCAATACTTGGTAAGCTGTTATGCTGCAACTCTATCACCTCCAATCCGTCCATGCAAGTATCAAGAACGCTGTCCCAATCTGCTGTAAGCTTGTGTGAATCGTTGAAGAAAACCATGAGGGAAACAAGACCATCCAAATGATTTTTCTTAATGAATTCCAACCTCTGAAAATGAACAGATTTCAGCCTTTACTTTAATTCTTCCAACTTTCTAAGTTCAGATCACTGCTAACAACCACCTCTTAACCCAATAGCTCCTTGACTAATGCGAGAATCCTTGAGTGTATGTCTAGGATGTACCCTTCGATTCCAAGGCAATCCTCTTGTGCATGATCAAAAACTGATTTTCTCATTGCCAAGGAACAATTCCAATGGCTGAAATCATATGCACTCCCCTCTTCAACGACCCCCTCTCGGACTAGTGTTGATGTAGGAATCTTCTTTAATGCTTTTAGGCGAGGGATCATCCTGTCTTGGACTGGTTGAAACTCTTTCCATCTCTCTTCCAAATTTTGGATCTTGTTCATGAGCAAGATAGTCTTGTCATAAGCCTGGACCATTTTGGTGAGGAATCCCTCTGCTTGCCTTGAAATATCTTCAATCCACTCCCTTGATCTATCAATCACTTCCCTCATCAAAACATTCAGATCTGTTAGCTCCTTAACATGGAATCGACTTATCCTTCTCCTCGTCATGTTGGGCTGTGTATGATTTCCATTGTCCTTTACCTAATCAGGGATGGGAAAGATGTTACATTTCCTCATGAAATATACGGACATCTTGGACCACATCTTTCTCCTAACTCCATATTCATCTGTGAGATTTGCCCAGTAGTCTTCTATATCAACCTTGAGCTTGTAGTTCTTTCCTTTAGATGTGAGAATCTTTTGAAATGGATCAAAATGATCTCTAGCCTTATATACTCCAAGCTGATAAAATTATAAGTCTGTATTAGCTGTCTCTACTGCTAGTGCTGTGGGACATGTCTCCAACATCTTACCAAGTGTGATAGGAAAGGTCATACCTTGCCTATGCTTCTTCTGAATGTGATCAAACTCAGACAACTGTCTCACCACCTCAAGCAACACCAATTTTTCTGTGGGATATCTAGGAAGTTTATATGGCTGAGAGGTGTATCCTTGAATCCTTATGTAGGTGAAAGTTGGGAATTGTATGAACTATGATCCATATTTTTCTACCAACGCCATTTTTTCCTTGGACAACCTCTTATGCAATCCTCCCTGTAATAAATGAGTGAGATACATAGAAATACACCATTCACCCTCCTATAGTGTCCCTTCTCATGCAGCTGAAGTTGAAGATGACAATTATATATCTTAAGCTGGCCCCTCTTGTTCTCTACTTTGCCTTTGCATATCAAGCCCGTGTAATTGATAATCCTTGCTAACAGATAGATCATATAAGAGCTCATTTAGAAGGTTTTTGATCTCTCCAAGTTCCTAAAATGAATGTCCAAGTTATCACGTATCACCTTTGCCCAATTTATCATCACTGTTCCAGCTGAGACCTCCTCTATGAAGTAAAACATCCAATTTTCAAATAAAGCTCCTTTCCCATGACTCTGTTCAATAGGAAGATCATGTCACTATATTCATCCTTGAAGTCTGTACTTATGAGTTTCTTAGGCAGCTTAGAATGATGTCTCCTTAGTTTAATGACCCACCTCTTTTACGAGGTCCATACATGCATCCAGTTTCTTTTCAAACATGGCTTGAGCTTCCTCCGTTGTTATCATCTGCATCCTTGGATGATAGGGCATTCCAAATGTTTCCCTTACTGCCTCCTCGCCGAGAAATGCAAGCACCACCCCCTTAGAAGTGTTGACTGTCCTTGATTGAGGATCATAATGCCTTGCACATTCAACCAGAAGTTCATTGCATTGTATCGCTGGTGGAAACCCTGCTACATGGTATATCCCACTTTTCATTATGTTGACAGCCAATGGAGAAGGCATCTGATCTTGGGCTCCATACATCCTTCTCTTCATCTTCTTCATTTTCAAGTGTTCGAAATTAGTACCTCCAACCTTCTTCCACTTGGAAGACATCTGAGATTCCGGTTAATATCCTTCAATAATCCTCTTCATCCGAGTCTTCCTAGCTGCAACTACACCCTTTGCCTCAGCCATGATCCTGTACAAAGCTCAAAATCAATGACTTTACAAGGAAATCTTCTTGAAAATGTTTATCTTCAGATTTATTAAATTCTGATTTTGTTTATGATTTTAGACTTTTAGGTTCAGAAAATCAGAAAATTGGAGTTGCAAAACAAAAGTCTGGAAATACAAATCTGAAAATGCATCATTCTAAAGATGACATCTGATTGCTCATTGTTTTAAAGTCTGATTTTCAAACCTGGAACCAATCTCACTGCACCAATAAATTCAGAAAATGATAACAATCACAGTCAGCTTGGGCGTTTTCTCTCTTTTCTGATTTTTTCTATGATTTTTTAAGAAAATCACCTATGTTTTCATGCCTTAGTTCGCACTAGGTGAAGGCAACTTCGAATTCATCTCTTTTTTTTCTCATAATCGCCGCCTTTTTGGTAGGGAACTAATCAGACCTTGGTTGAATCAATCTTTGGCTCTTCTAATGAAGTTCGCAGCTTTGGGCAGACTTTGGATTTTCTTTAACCTCTGAATTTTCTCACAAATTCGTCCTTCTCTAGATGCTGGTTACTCTTGATCAGACCTTCCCTACTTGCCTTGTCTTTAATTCATCAGTCCTCAACGATTTTCTTCAGCCCCCCAACTCGATTTGCTTCTTTATATTGTATTTGATCATTGTGCTCAATGACAATTTAATGTGGTTTTACCTCAGCTTGGTCACCCCACAATGAATGCGGGACTAAAATATTGCTTCTTAGTGGAGATTCAACCAGCATAGGGACTAATCCCTTTGCACTTTTCTTTCAATTTTTTTCATTAATTCCTTGGGGAAAATCGACTTGCATAAGGAATTTATGAATTTTCATTTTTGCCTTTGAGTTTGCCATATAAAAATCGATCAAATCCCCAAGTGGAAAATCTTTAATGTCCCCTTTCTAGCACAAGTTGTACGAGTTTGTCGTTAGCCTATTTCTCCATGATCCCGTAGGCTAACTGGTATAGTTAAGGGACTTTGAGGCCATTTGGCCTGGGCAATTTTCGTTGCAGGTCAATCTGCATATATACATTACATTCATATGAAAGCATAGATAAAGCATGTCATTTAAACATCATAGAACCTTAACATACAACACTTCAATAGTCAAACTCAATACTCAATATGCATTCATAAGTCAGAATTCATTGTCAATATGCATGTAATATTAAAATAATAACATACAAAATTAAAATACACCCAAGAACATAATTCGGAATTCATTGTCAATAGCAAGAAGAACAATAACCCACCTTCCAAATTGAAGCACACTACTATCATTTAAGTCTGATATATTATCGGTGTACACATTATAGCCATAGTGTTGCAATTGCTTTCGAAGATAATCATTTGCACATTATTGCCTGTACATGAAATAACATTCCTATGAAATACTAACATGAAAAACCTTGAAAACTGTGTTGGAGTTGACTATTGCAGGTTTGACATTGACTCTAGAAAGGGCTGCTACAGATAGTGGATCGAGTATATGTCTCCCAATGCTCCTCACTCTAGACCACATTCACCAATGATCTAAATTGGGGTTACACCGTTGCACCCCTAAAACGACACCTTCAGTTCATTGTAAGTGGACTGATATTAATACGAATAGGTCTGCTATACAGTTCTGATCATGATATAGGTCTGTTACAGCAAGATGGCACCTTGATGCAACCTCCAATATTCACCAAATCTTCCACAAAGGACCCAAATCAAAATAAAACCAACCTAACACTGATGTATTGCCACAAAACGACATAAAGATGCATGTTTCAGGTCTGTAGTGCACTTTTCATACTTTCCGAAAACCTTGCGAACAGTCTGCTATATGATTCTGATCATGTTGCATGACTGTAACAACATTCTTAATTTCACGATTCTTAATGTAATATTGCCAAATACTAATCAAAGACCCCAAATAGCAAGAATTAACTACCAAACAGTAATAAGCATAATAGGGCAAACTTGGAAGGAGGGGCCCACTTTAATATTAAAAAGAAAGAGTTTTATAAAAGAAAAAATATGTTTTTTTAACTGCAGATGTAGTCTATCCCGTTGGTGACGCCTATCTGTCCTAGGGACTTCCAAGGCGTCCCCAACCGTCCCTGGGACGTATGGCTGTCCCCCCCAATTATGGGTGATGTCTCCGAGTTTCCGGGACGTCCCCTGTCATTTTTTGAAAATCGGGGACCGGGTGGGGACGTCCCCTAGCCGTCCCCTCGTCCTGTAAACGTTCCTGGTACGGGGACAGGGGTTTTCAGTCCGGGACGCATCCCAGGGTAACACTGATATTTATTCAAAATGTAAAAGACTCAGCCTATTTTATTCCTATAGGCTGAAGGGATAAAATAAGGGAAATAAAAGGACAACTCATATATTGTTATTTTTAGTTAAAATGTGATTCAAAAGAGGGCTTTGGAAGTAATTCAAAAGTATTTTTAAACACTTGGAGGGAAAAGTAAATTAAATAAAAAAACTAAAACTAAATATACGGCCCAAAGTAGGTGCCTATAAAAAAAGAGTCAAGGTGCACATCAAGGCATAGATTTTTGTCATTTTTTCAATTTTCTTTCCAAATTGGAGAGGACAAAAACCCTTGATGTAGGAAAGCTTGAAGATGAAAATCCTCTTGATTTCCATATTCGGATTCAAAGACAAAAAGCCTCTCATCCATTGGAGATGTTCCACCTAAGAATCACAATTGTGTTGAATTGTTGAAGACTGACTGAAGACTTTAAGGCATTTGTAGTTGCTACTGCTACATTATGAGAGGGTTAGATCTGTTGATTTTGAAAGGGTCTCGGACAATTGTTGTTGTTTGTGGGATATTCCAATCATTGGATCAGCTGTAATTCATGTTTCTAGCAATCATTTAGAGGAGATTTGCTGTTTTTGCTGACATGGGGTTTGAATCTACTGTTTTCTTGAGGTTTCTAGCCATTAATCAATATTTATGGCCCTCAAAATGGATGTGCCCAACATTTGATTGATGTTTCCAGCCCTAATAAGCCATGCATCTAGGGTTTTGGATTGACTTGTTCTGTTGTGAGACCTTTCAGACCTTGAATCTGCTGTCATACATGTTTTCCAGCTATTGTGCATTCAAATAATTGTTGATTCTTAAGAGTTTGGTTGATAGAACAGCTGCAGTCATCAATTTCCTGCCATTGAATTTGGGTTTCAGACCTCAGCCGCAGCCATACAGTTTCAGTTCCATTATTGCATGTTTGACAACTATTTCAAGGGAGTGTACCCTTCTGTACAGTTGTACATACTACTGTAAATGAAATTTCTGGTAAAATTAATATTGTTGTTTGCCTAAACTGTTGCTCAAAGAATTATTTGTTGCCATAGCATTCAAATCTGCCTTGATTAAATATTCCTGGTGCATGTGGAAGTATAATCAAGCACTTCGTACATATTTCCCGCTTTCATACATTAGTAAATAGATTATTTTTTAGCATTTGAGGATTTCATAATTCAGAAACACCATTAAGGATGGCCGAATTTGTTGTTCATAATGTTAGATCCCGAAATCAATACTTAAACTTCTAGAGGGATCAATCCACTACAGGGTGTAGTCGGCTTGTATCAGCCGACGGGTGGACTAGTGTCATGTAGCCGACAGGACCTTCGGGAACTTTCCGGAAGGCCTCCAGGATTGGTATAAGTACACCCTTCGGGGTCATTGTAATCATCATCTTAAGCATAATGTAATGTCTTTGGCATATGCAAATAATATAAGGAGTTCTGCTATTCGTATCTATTGTCTGTGTTAATTCATTTACCTATACGGTAAACATTTGGCGCCGATGGACCTGGATTGACGCAACCGAGGCGGGCAGAATGAGGACTAATGCCGAATCAGCTGAATAAAAATAAAAAGAAGCTACAGGAGAAGGATGAAATACGCACTGCGCACGAAATTTTAATTTCCGCACAACAGGCCGAACGCAGACGGAGATTTCAGCTAATTGCCGACGGACGCCGGAGCACAGAAGAATTGTTGG
>MU225863.1:1379648-1419812 GCA_018584345.1 Thuja plicata
TTTTAATAAAGTAACATGAAATTAGACTATTTTAAAGCTAATTTCAATAAAACATTAAAAACTATAGTCAAATCAACTCGGAATGAGTTGAAATTTGAAAATGGACTACAAAATCCACTTAATATATTTAATATAATTTGAACTCGTGCAATTGACTTTGAAAACCCCACCTTTTAAGGATTTTTAAAGAATATGCAGTCAGCCTGAAAAACCCCACCTTTTACATCATAATTTGAGTTGTACTACTCCGTTTGATGTCTAAGTTAGCTCGAAACGAGCGTGTTTTGAAGGGCTATTGACTCAAGGGAAAATCAAGACTAAAAACGCAAAATAAGAAAGAGAAAAACAAAGAAAAGGACTTAAGAACGCATGAAACGTGTGTTACAAAGAACTTTTCAGGGATGACGAATTATCTCTATTAACACTTGATTCAGAACGTTCAAATCATAGAGGATACTACTACGAATTGACAAGAAAATTGCGTAGGGTTGCCACAATTTTGTGATCTCAAAATTGAGGACAACACTCTTTTCGCTTGTTAGTTGTAGGGATTTGGCAATAGAGTGTCAGTTATGAGCTCCAAAGTTCAAGTTTTGCCTTAGCATAAGGTTTAGCTTCAAAGTACCCAAAGTGCAAACATAGACAAATCTAAAGGTTTTAAAGTCACTAGGGTAAAGATGCAAAATTTGTTAAATTATAACCGAAAATTCGTAAGTGTTGGGGTGTTTCGGTAAGTTAATTTGTCTTTATGGTGCATTAATTTCCTATCTTACCTTTGAATTTGGACAAAAAAATGATGAAATCTTGCAAGTTAAGTGCAAAGTCCCTATAGGGATCGATTTCCCACCATGTCTAGAGGGAAAGTCCCTATGGAAATCGATTTTCCATTATGTCCTGATGAAAAGTCCCTATAGAAGTCAATTTTCCACACCTAGGTAGTGAGGAAAAATGAAATTAAAGTTAAAAAATCCAAGGTCTCCGTGAGGAACGATTTCCTACTCCTAGGTATAAGGGTTGAATGAAATTAAAGTTAAAAACACCAAAAGTCCCTATGGAGGTCGATTTTCCACTGGGCAAACACTTCGTGAAATTTGGAAGGGAAAGTCCCTATGGACATGGATTTTCCATGTGTCCCTATGAATGGACTTTCTACTTGTCCCTATGAACATGAAATCTCCACTAGTCCCTGTGACCTTTTATTTTCCCCTTGAGGATCAAAGCGAGCAAGCAAATAAGGAGTTCCTATGAGGATAATTCTTCCACTCCCCTCCAAATGTGCACGAAAGAGTGAAATTGTATAAGGGCTGATTTGTCCCAATGGTGGTCGATTTTCAACAAGCATGAAATGTGTGAGTGAAGACTAAAATGCACAATCTGTTCGCTTGCAAGCTGATTACTGACTTTTTTTATTTGTTCTCAGTTTGCAGTTGTATTTATTTTGTCGTTATTTGCTAAGTGAACTTTCAGATTTCATTCAATATAGGAAACAATCCATAACAAATACTTGCAATATAACATAGAAGATTAAATGCTGATAATACATAAGTTCATTCAGACTCTATAGAACTTGTTTTCAAGCCTTACAAATCATAAATTAATAACATTGCAGACCTGGTAAGTCTTCAGTTCATAATAGTGGATGCCCAGGATTGTTGCACCATTAACAAGACTTCACCAGCACATATATAACGCCCAAGATTGGCTCCATGGAGCTTCCAAAATGCAGATTCAAACCCTTTCAAGGGTGACCGCTGCCTGTAGCAGAATTTTATAGCAGAGATCGTCCTCCAAACTGCAAATGTAATTCCCAAACCTTCGCACACAATGCCCAGCAGTTCTCACGTCAAGCCCAAAAAGTAGTACAGCCAGTGCCGATGCATTTGCAGCTACAGAAACCCTGATTTGGAATGGCCAGCATATACCATTGAACAGTAATAAACTCCACACACTCCTGGTAATAGCTGCGACCTAGCTCTGTATACTCCTCCAGCAACGATGGGAAATACAATCCCCAAACGACAAGGGACTCACGCCCAGCTCTCTATTCCTATCACAGAAACTCTATAGAAGTTTGAACTACATATATTTAATCTACTAATACTATCTTCAGAGATAGTATTAGCAGACCTATTCGTATTAATATCAGTCCACTTACAATGAACTGAAGGTGTCGTTTTAGGGGTGCAACGGTGTAACCCCAATTTAGATCATTGGTGAATGTTGTCTAGAGTGAGGAGCATTGGGAGACATATACTTGATCCACTATCTGTAGCAGCCCTTTCTAGAGTCAATGTCAAACCTGCAATAGTCAACTCCAACACAGTTTCCAAGGTTTTTCATGTTAGTATTTCATAGGAATGTTATTTCATGTACAGGCAATAATGTGCAAATGATTATCTTCGAAAGCAATTGCAACACTATGGCTATAATGTGTACACCGATAATTTATATCAGACTTAAATGATAGTAGCGTGCTTCAATTTGGAAGGTGGGTTTTTGTTCTTCTTGCTATTGACAATGAATTCTGAATTATGCTCTTGGGTGTATTTTAATTTTGTATGTTATTATTTTAATATTACATGCATATTGACAATGAATTCCGAATTATGAATGCATTTTGAGTATTGAGTTTGACTATTGAAGTGTTGTATGTTAAGGTTCTATGATGTTTAAATGGCATGCTTTATCTATGCTTTCATATGAATGTAATGTATATATGCAAATTTCACTATATATTTTAAATTTTCCCTATATTTATATAGCTGTCCCCTTGTCGTCCCCAAACTTGACAAATTTTTTTGCTGTCCCGGAAACTCGTCCCCCCGTCCCCTGCCGTCCCCGTCCTGGAAACTTGGGGTAACACTGATAAATATGACTATATAAGCTGTCCTTTTGAAAATAAAGTGATTAGGTCCACTGAAATTATTATTATTTCCCTTCTTTTATCCTTTAGCCAATGGGAATAAGACAGGCTATGGGTCTTTAGTTAATTCTTTTTATTTTTTTAGAAGGGGATACGACACCATACAGCACCATAGAAACAAGAAATTGGATCAGGACAAAATCAGGGACAAATGAAAAGGGAAAACAGCTATGTCAATTAAGACACACCACATCTAGCCCTACGTCCATGCTACCTAGAAGACAATTTTGATTGAAGAAATGTAGCCACCCAAATATTCTTACCCTTTGTCGCAAGAGAGCTAAGTCTGCCAACAAATGAAAATTTACATTGTGGATAACCTCATTGTGTTGGATAGACCACAGTAGGATACCATCTACCAACCGTGGAAGAATGTAAGCATTGGTATTTAAAAAGTGCCCTAGGAAAGTGTAACCAAAAGTTTATATAGGACTATGTGCAAATCAAGGTAGAATGTCTGCAAACCTATGAGGTTGCAGTAAATTGGTAGTAACACCTTGTTCAAAACTCAACCGTCACTCCAAGAAGCCGACTCTTGCAAGGCTGCACCTGCTGAAGAGGACAACATTTCTGCTGCAAATGCAGATAGTGTCTCCTCTTGGAGAAGGAAATAATTCAGTATTCATCCAAATCCTAACATTACCATCCCCTACCTTAGTGTTCAAACATAGAAGAATCTTCTCTTGGATGGATGATTGACTAACATAGCTTCCTAGAGTTGCCAACCCCCGCCCACCGTTGGATAGATTTAACCAAAACTAGAGAACCTTGTGCTGAGAAATAAAAAATGGCCTTCAAATGATGGTAAAATACTATAAAACATTGCCATTGAGGAAGTGTTATGAGGTATTGAGCCTTTCCTATCATTGACCATGAGGGTTGGGACTTAGACAAGATTACAACAGACAACAAGAAAAGACACATAATGCTGCATACAAGAATATCAAACAAAACCAAAGCAAGACCATCCCAACCAAACATGGCGACAAATGGTGGAAATAGCTGGCTTTAATACAACAACCTATGTGCCACCATCATATCAAAATAATAGCTTTTACCAGTGTAACCCGGGAACGCGCACCCGACCCAAAACCCTGGAGTACCCGGTACTGGGACGTCCCCGGGACGGGTACTTCGCGTATCGGAGTACCCCCGCCGCTGCTCAAGCACCACTGTACCGCGGCCGCACCCATCCTCGCACCCCTTGGGTACTTCGAAACTCGGGTACTTTCAAACTCGGCCACTTGGGTACTCGAAACTTGGGTACTCCGAAACTCGGCTAGTTGGTGTTACTTCGACGAAACTTGACCATGAGGAGTCTAGTAGTTCTAGTGATGAGGACTTTGGCTTGGGGGATGATTAGAGGCCTCCCTTCCTTACACTTCGATACGATTTTGTACTCATTTTGATATCGATCATGATTCATATCATGCTACTCATTGTAATCATGATCATCTTTATGATATTTGAACAATGAATTTTGAATCTTTGATAGAACTAATATAATTTTATTATTATGTTACTATGTTGAATGTTGAATGTTGAATGTTTCTGGTTCGTGTTGCAATTTTGCCATGTTCAAGTATTTCAAGATTCCAAGAACCAATTTGGTATGTTATATTGAAACATCATTTCATGATTAGCATTTCAAGTTCTATATGTGTAGTGTGCAGCACCCCCCGCCGCCGTCCCCCTGCTGTCCCGAAATTGAGGCCCTTTTTTTTTCCCATACCCGAAACTCGTCCCGGCGTCCCCTCGTCCCGACGTACCCCCGTCCTGGTGTTACACTGGCTTTTACAAATCATACATCACACAAGGTAACCCCTTGTAAAATAATGCACCTTCCCTTGAAAGAAAAGTTAAACGACATTCATGAATGGTTCATCCCAAGTATGCTTGGATGGAGACTTTGATCTATTGCCAACGGAGTCCAAGAAGGTGGGGAATCTCTCAAATTCTTTTATTCCATTCAAGCTAAATTCCCCACATCACATAGACTAGAGAAATGTGCCAAAATGGTCCCACATTCTTCATATCAACATGCTAACCACAAATTAATTGTCTCATTGAAGTTGGAAATATCCAATTATACTAAAGCGCTAGAGTAACTTTGACCAAATGACAGATATAAGGTTAGAATGGATCAGCGATGCTCCGCTGTTTCTTCTTTCTTCTTACAGAAGAGACATTGTGAAGGGCCATGAAAACCTTGTTTATAAAGATTGTTGAATGTCAAAATCTTATTGAGTCTCACCAATCACACAAAAGCATCGCATTTCAGAGGAGTTTATTTATACAAAATCGTATGTGCAGGTCAATCCTTCATAGGGTGGAAGTGGGAGTCACTAAGCAAGGCATAATTCACTTGCACTTGATAAACTACAGATAGATCACCCAACCATCGAATTTCATCTACCCTATCTAGCTAAGGAATTCTTGCATCTTTAAGGATATTGGTCAAAAGAAGAATCTCTTCCAGGGGAGCTGGGAGAGAGTCCAATGATTTCCAGTAATTTACTCGCTTACCATTTACCATTTTCAATTCCCAGTAATCTCTGGCTTTAACCCCTCAAATATTTGACAAAAGCAGACAAATTTCTTGCAAGCTAGGGGTACTAAAAAGAGAAGAAAGCCCCATCATCCCATTCAAGAATTGAGCCTAAAATCTGCTGGAGAGTCATCACTGAGATCCCAGGAGAGCTTTGTGTTGATCAAATTCCTAGAATTAATCGAGTAGTTCTAGATAGTGGAGTCCTTTTGGGGGTTTGTGGGGTAGTCTCTTTTGGGAAAAAATGTAAAGGCTCTAGAGAGCTCAGATATTACCTCCCATAAAGGCACACCAGGGAAAGTCTCCTTCAATCAGAAATTGCCAAGCCAGTTTTGCTCCAAGGGCCATATCGAAGCTCAAGATTCTTGATACCTGCACTACCTTTTCTCATGACAGATCTTAGGCCAACTAAGCAAAGGAAAATTTTCATCCTTAGAGTTAACTTGCTCGAAGAACAATCTACAAATTGTTGAAATCTGAGAAAGCACTGACTTTGCGGCAGGGAGCGCTGATAAGGGATAAATAAGAAAATCTTGAAGGATTGCTCTAATTTTCACCAGTCTTCCTGCCAAGCCCAACCGCTTTCCTCTCCGACATTCAACCTTCTTATGAATGTGCAAGTGTTTCCCGCCAAAGCTTAGCCAAACACAATTGTTTAAAAAGGGTGACAGCCAAATATTCACTTGGGAGAGAAGCTGACGAAAAACCCAAAGGCAAATCCTTTATTGAACACGAGCAAACATTGAAGAAGAAAACCTTGGATTTAAATGCATAGATACAATGACCTGAAGCCACACCATACAACTTAAGAATTTATGTGAAGGATGTAGCTTCAGCCACCAAAGCTCACCAAGGAGAGCAGTGTTGTAATGTCCCCTTACTAATTTTCCCTAGAAGTTGCCCTAAATCACAATTGCAACAGATTAGGGTTAGGGTTTATCAAATAAATGGTTTCTTTAATTGTGGCATCCGTGACTTGAATTTTGCATTCATCACATGAACACAATGCCAACATACGAATATATATATATATATATTTAATGTTAAGATCAAATCATAATGCAAACATTATTCATAAATTAATCAAGAGAATATATCTTCATCATTATGCATAAGTTAAATTATATGTGAATTCCAATTATAGAAGACATGTAGTATGGGAGCATAGTAGGGTGCCCTAGGATCCCAGTTCTCCCTCCATACGTCCTCCATTCTTCTATGGTTGGAGTTAATTAAGATTCACCAAGTCCCCCGACGTAGGAGTTGGGAAGGTGCTTGCAATAGGGTGCCCTTAGCGGTTCTCCCTCAATCACAGTGCAGTAGGGTGCCCTCATAGCTGTTCTCCCTTAACTGCCACTGAATTAGGGTGCCCTTAGCGGTTCTCACTCAATGACAATGTAGTAGGGTGCCCTCATAGTTGTTCTCTCTCAACTGCCACTGCAATAGGGTGCCTTTAGCGGTTCTCCTATATTGCATACTTTTCCCCCATTCCTTGTGTCAAACTATTGTCAGATTAAGTTCACATCTTAATGGTTATTAACAACAGACCAAAATTCCTTATAAAATTCACATCTATAAATTAGTCCTAATTTCTGCATTACTATTGTCAGATTAAGTTCACGTCTTAATGGTTATTAACAACAGACGAAAATTCCTTATAAAACTCACATATATAAATTAATCCTTATTTTTGCACTACTGAAAATAGAATAGTATTTTCACTAGGTTCAGATCTGATTACTGTTATCCCTCTCTAACATTGAGAATTCGACCTGCTGAGGGATATTGTATTCTTCTTGTAATTCGATGTTCTTGTTTTTCTATTCGATCCTTATGTCTGCTGTTCTATATTTTCTTTTGTTTCTCTTCCTTTCATCCCCTTCCACAAATGAGGGACTGCCGATATATATCCCTGAAGGGACATGACCTTGCTGTGATTATGATCTTTCTGAAGAGACGTGTCTCTTCTTATTATTTTGATTCCTTATCTAATTTGCTTCAGCGATAACAGTCTGTAATGACAGTGATTCAATCTTGGAGTAAACAGTGATTTTAATCCAAAGGGCTCCACCTTCCAACATATTGAATATTGTATTCCATGTGATACACATTAACCACGGGAGAGCTTCGATGTTAACTATGAAATTATAAATACATATTATCCTATTGATCTATCATCGCAGGGGATATTTTGGTCCATGAATTCAGAAATAAAGAGCAAATACGTCTGTAAATGAAGGAATAAATACTCCCGCAATAACTTGTCTTCTCACAGGCCACCATGAATAATGGTATTCTTTTACCGATTCACGATTTGGCTTAGTGACTCCCGCTGTGATTCATGGTGAGGACATTTTGTAAACAAGAGATATCTTTCAGTTGTAATTTATTCCATCCATCAAAAGGTTCCATGATATCATTCATATGTTTCGATCCCTCCTGAAGATAATCGCCGTCCTCTTTACTGGTATTATCGATCTGTCATTAATTAATCGAATCCTTATGATTGATATGTAATGCTGAATGGATTCCCTCCATCGGCATATATGGGATCTTTGAGAGTCCTTGATTTAGATGAGAAGACCAGCGTTATTTTATATTTTATTTTTATTCTTATTATTTATTATTTATTTATTTTATATTTTAATTTTAGTATAGTTTAATATTAAATTCCATTTCAGGAAGGGGCGTTACAAGTGTCATCCACAAACTGAAGATAGGTGAGTGGTGCAATGTTTGGGAGCAAGGACAGACCCTGCTGATGGCCTACCCTGCAATGAGATTTGAAAAATGTTTATATATATATATATATGATTTGTATTGGTCGACAGCTTGTTCTGAATTTTTTTCTTGTGAAACTGTAACCTTGTGACTTAGCTTTGCCATATGAAATTTCCATGTTATTCCTTCTATGAATGCGACAGTGTTTAGCAGGACCTGAAAAATAGAAAACCAATGAAGAGTTGATCAAAGAGAAAATTTGGGGAATGTTAGTGATGTGACTTTCCCTAGAAAAGCTACCTCACTGTAATCATTAAAATATGCACTGGGCCCGGCCTTATGACATATAATTCTATCACTGAAGTACTTTCCATATAATCAAAGACCATTAATTTCCTCTAAATGCCCATTCTAGCCCCTTCTAAGGTGAAACTATTTTCCACGTATCATCTTATTATAACTATAGTTTATTTTTGACTAGAACTACACAATTGTTTTGATATCATGTGTCCACCACTTAAGTATTTATTTTGACTTCTCACTCTTTCTTTTAATGGAATCTCATTCAAGTTAATGAAATACTTTGTGAATACCTTATACCACGATTTATTTCACTAACTGGCAAAAGGCATGTACCAGAATCAGAATAACTTGACCTGCATTACGAGACTTGAAATTTTGACGTGTATGTCTGATTTCTTTCTTTTGGCATGAGACAAAAATGTGTTATGTATTTAGGTTCTTGTTAATTGGTCAAGAGTCGGTGCAACTTGTCCCACTCGTAATAATATAAGGCCTGAAATGTTAATGCCCAAAGCTTCTTTAAATCTTTCTCATTTAAGCAATTTCTTCACATAAAAGTGTAATCTAAAGAAATTGCAATTGTCTGCCTCAAATTGCAGCTCAGTTTTTGTGCTGGTCCTGTTCAGGTGTCATACTATCTTAGACCAATATGTGGTCCTTAGCTGTCAATAGTATGCTGATTCTCATTGGGGAAATAATAAACAACTGACTGTTGGGTGTCTTCAATGGTTCAATAAATGCTGGTAGTGTTTGTAATGGGGCTTGAATGGTGTCTTTCCAATAGATGAATGTTGTTTTATCTTAATTATCTGCAAATTGCAATGATTTTAGCTACAAAGTTTGCTAGACTGCTTCATATTCTCTTAGGTACCCTTCTAGATACTTGTTAATAAGCTTTGTTTATTTTTTGGTTTGAGGGTGATAACTTGTTCTTAAGGTAAGGAATTACCAACAAATTCAATAAGCTTATTTTAAAGGCTGGAAAATTTGAGGCTCATTTTTAATAAGGCTCTTGGATGGCCATGCAACCTATGTACATACTTACAAGAGAGTTGCCTTTTAAATGTTTCATGGCACATGCATTTACAGGCTTCTAAATAATTCCACTCTTGTTAAGAATAGTTACCAGGAGACAGGGACGTATACCAATTACTGTTTCCAAAAAAAGTTGCACAGTGCTTTGTAATGGAAAGTTATATATATAATTTTAAATTTTGAAAAAATACTCATACAACGGATATGCAATTTTAAAGAATGTAAAAGATGAAAACACTTATACTTTAAAATAAAGAAGTTAACAATTTGAATTATTGAAAGAAACATAAATGCAAGTGAAGATTTGTTGTATAAGTCTATTTCTTTGTTCTTTTAACTTTTGTTCAGTGTAATTTAAATGATATATCTGCATAACTTCTATAGAAAATTCCCTCAATTTCAAGTGATGCTTCAAGGAGATTTATAGAGATGTAAAGAAACTTCATCTGAAGTCTCCTAATGTTTGGAGATATCCCCTATGGTTCTTGGAGACGAATACATTTTTGATATTGGAGATGAGTATCAAGGGTCAGTGTATTAGTCTCCTGGTAACCATTTTATTAAGTTTACTTATCATATTTTGTAACTCCTTACTACACTTTACCTCCTTGTAAATAATGGTTAAACCAATATTAATATAAAGCCTTCTCAATAGCTTGTGTAGCTTACAATATCAGATCATTGAATTGAACAAAAACATACAAATTTTGAACTTGCTGAGTATCGCCCTTCTCTAATTGAGTTGTGATTCCCATCTGTAATGCTGTCTTCATGTGCTGCCCCTGTCCTCATCTTTATTGTCTTTTATTTTTGCTCCAAAGTTATCAAAATATTTAAAGAAATTGTGCTATCATTCAGGAAAACACTCCATTCCTCCTTTGGAGATAGATTTCCTGTCAATGGTCTGGTCTTTTAAAGTTTTATAATAGCCTAAATCACAGTACGAAGATAAGGAGTGTGCAGGCTTCATTGGTAGTGTTTAGTTTTTCCAAATGTTCTGAATGTGCAAAGGGAATCTTTTAGTGACAACTTTTATGTTTAATCTTTTTGCATTCATTCTTAAATTTATGTATTCTTTTTGGCAGGTTACAGTGCAACTATATCTGCTCCTCATATGGTGAGTTTTTAATGATTTTGATGCTCTTATCCTTATTCTTGGCAATTAATTCATGTTTTTATTTGAGTTGACATGAGTTTCTTCTTCATTGGAATACCAATTGAGGCTTGGACTGGAATTTACTAATTTGGAAGATGGAATGCTCTGTTAAACAATTCATCAAATTTTGATCTAGATTAGTGACTACTGATTTGGAAGATGGGTTTCTGTATTAAACTACTGATAGCATATTGATCTATCCAAGATTCTGATGTGATGAGGTCTATGAGCATAATCACTATTTCAGTCAGCATGAGGTTTTGTTATCTTATCACGCTTATTTTATCCTACTTAAAAATGTCTCTTGTACTTCCCCAACCAATATAGTTTTAAATGATGAACTGTGCTCTAGAATCTCTAGATACTGTTTTTTATATCCTCACCTACTTCCAGTCTGAACTTTTTTTTCTCGTCTTTTCTATTATGCTAAATAATCATATCAAATTTATGTTCCTATACTCATTTCCAAGTTTCTTCTACTTGTCTGGCCAGTATAAGTATGGATAGGTGAATATGTTGTAGAAGCTCAATTCAGAACAATTTCCCAAGTCTTTATCTACTTTTGAGATGAACATTCTTCTTATCTCTGATCCAGGCCACTTTTGATCTTGGAGAGGTCTTGGTTTGTTTAAAATTTTTAATCTGTAGCATTGCAAAGTTGCACAAGCATAGTATGTGGGTTTGTATTCCATTCAAGGATTTTTCTGCTGAAGCTATTTGTATAATTTTCCTGTGCGTACAATCCAACTCTTTAAAATAGTTAAAGGCCAAGTTACTGAATTGGGTATGGATATGTGTATGTGGATATGATATAATGGTCTATCATTTTTTTAATAGGGATCCTGGGTGATCCCTGTGAGGAGCTCACGCAAAACCCAAGGGCCACCCCCCCAAAAAAAACAGAAAAAAGTAATTTTTATTGAAACATTTTTTATAAATGAAAAAAATGTCCACATACATAATTTTCCCGTAAGTGATAAAATTGTGAAAATGGTATGCATCCTGAAAGTGTGTCCTTTCAAAGGCCTTAAGAAACTTGATTACAATAAGGGGGTATGAGGAATTGAGATCTAACTCTTGAGTCTGTTGACCTATATGTTATTGTTGCACAACTTGCCAAAAAATATCTTAAGTTGAGGCAGCTTGTACAATGGCTAGTGGAAGTGACATTGTAAATCATTGTGACTTTGATTCTTTTGATGAAGATTAATATGAAGATTATTAAATATTGATTGTAATTTTTATTGTGTATTGACATGTGACAAATCCTAAGTTACCGATTCGGGTGCGGGTGCAGAATGCGGGTGTGCGGATGCGCGATTTTTTTTTTGTTGGGGGTTTTGGATGCGTTTATATATATATATATGCAAAGAAATGCAAGAAAGTTATAAGTCATTTCTGTCTACATCATCATTAGAATGGGAATGGAAAACACTGGTAAGCTAAGTCACAAGGTTCGAATTCGAGTTCGAGTTCGACAACAATAAAATTCGGATGAAGTTCAACAAGGATAAAAAATTTGAAAAAAATTCGGTGTTAAATTTGCTTATATAATTTTTTTAAAAATATAAGTAATATATCTAATAAATTATTAAATTAGATTAACTATAATATTCCAAAGAGGAAAGATCATTAATTTAAATTTAATAAATTAAATATTAATTATTATAAAATTTAATATAAATAATATAATAATTAACTTTTTATTGACATCTAAGTCAATATTTAAATTAAAAATACAAATTATAACACAGTTTTTAAAGTTTAATATAATTAAAATAAAATTATAAAGATAAGAATTTTGAAATTTTTGTAGAATATCAATATAAAAACGAAAAAAAAAACATAAAAGAAACTTTAAGTCAAACAATGAAAATCTGTTCGCCCAGAGTCGTGGCCGCGTCCGTCGGACTTGCAGGGCATCGCAGGTGAATTTGTTCACATCGGTCTGCAAGATGTTGGACTGTGTATTACTTGCAGGGCATTGCCTTTGTTTACATCTGTCAATAGAAAAACTCAAGCAAGGACGCCAAACATCTGTCAATAGAAAAACCCTTCAAAGAAGCTCGTGTTTTTAAATTACACTTTGTATTGAAACCAGAGAGCATCCCGGAGCCCTGGATGCGCTTCATGAGCGCATGCACAGGGCATCCGGATCCGAATCCGCATCCGCATCCGCATCCCTGCGCATCCACCTGTGAATCCAGCCTGAATGCCAGCGAATCGGTAACTCAGGACAATCATTGAATTATGAATTTATGAGTATTTTCATTTTGCAAATTATGAGGAATTTAAATATTTTTTCTGGCAATTATGAGTATCATTGTTTTATGTTATATAATTTAAAAGAATCTGAAGAGGGTTTTTTTATGGAACTTTGGAATAGTTGGGATGCATCTTGCTTTGATAAGATTAGTGATATAGTTTTCAAGAGTATCCATGGATCTTTTTAAATTTCATAATTTTTGATGTAGTTAAACTCTTTTGCCAGACCACTCTTTTTCAGCAATATGCATTAAGCATTTTTTGTTCAAAATGTGAAAATCAAGTTACTCTTGCAGTTGGAAGAGTTGGAACCTTCTCTTCTTTATACCTTATGACAAAGCCATCTGTGTAAGTGCTTTATCTCTTGAATTCTAAAAATTGCAATAGCCTGCCATCAAGGATGGTTTTTTTTGTGGAGTTAGCTTGGAAGAAAATCAGATTGGTACTTCAGGAAAGCATTTAGTAATTTGAATTTTGATTCAACTATTTTTGAAATAAACAATCTGTCATTATCAGACTACAAGAAGACAACACATTATTTCTTCAGTTGTTATAAAAGTTATTGCAAAACCATTTATTGTTAGAACAAGACCTTTGATACCAGAATTATATTGAGTAGAAAGGCTCTTTGTGAGGACGGTAGTGTTTTAATTATGTCATTCTTTCTTGGGAAGCAGTAGAGTGAACCAAATAGACCCCACTAGAATTTCTTGTTTTTGAATGTTGATCTTCCAAAGCCTACATTGGTCATAATAGTTGCCAAGTAATGATATATTGGAATGGTTAGGTTTTAACCTACAGGGAACTTAAAATATTCTGATTTTCTTCCTTCATTCCGACCTTTGCCTATGGTCAATGGGAAGCTCTTTTGATTGATCAAGTAGGGCTGCCACTGTACAATAGTTTCATTTTTTTTAATGCACGCAAACAATATTGCTACTACTCGATAGAAATTGAATGAATGGTCAAACTATGGTCTCTCCATACTTGTAACATCTCTTTCTTTTAATTAATATTGATTTGCAAATATGTGCTTTATAATATTTTAATTATTAATTGTTTCTATAGATTTTATAATCATTTCTGTATCATGCTCATATTTCTGAAGCTTTTTTGATCTTTGGTGCAATAGTTTTCATTTTCAGTTGACATGGTGTTACTTGGTAATGAATGCAGCATGCTTACTGTCTTGATTATCTGTTGGATCACCTGAAGCTGGGCATGTCTGTGCTTGATGTTGGCTCTGGTTCTGGATACTTATCAGCTATTTTCGCTCTGATGGTATACTTTTGCTCTTGCTTTGGTTGTAGCTTCTAAAAGAATTTGTTGGTGTTGCATACCCTTTGTTATGATATGTACTTTGAGTTTGTAGAAACAATGCATGATCTAGATATTACGCACTTGGAATGTAATTCAACATGTAAGAAGTTGTAATAAGACTGTGTGTGAATGTTTAGGAATGAAAATTCAATTTATTGAAGAAATTGTGGTTTTGTTAAGCCAAAATATTAACTGTCGCCCAGGTTGGAGAAAATGGAAGAACCGTTGGAGTTGAACACATTCCTCAGCTAGTAAAAAGATCAGTTGATTCAATAAAGAAGGGGCCTGCAGCTCATCTGTTAGAGAAAGGGGCACTCTCCATTCATGGTATTAAACAGAGGAATTGATACTTTTATTGGCTTATCTTTCCTTCGTCTCATTAGAAGCTAGATGAAAACATAATTTAGTAGGCTGTTTAAGGTTTCCATACACTGAAACTTATTACCAGAAAATGATAAACGGACATAAAATGACGCCTTAGCATTTTATATTCCATTCTATCTTGTAGTATGCTCCTCTAATATCCATAAAGTGGGGCATTTTAATGTCATTAAGAATGTTCTTCATAATACAAAGTTGAAACGTGATAGTAACCTATGTTCTAGCATTTGAAATATACCACATTGTAACTCTATCCCAGAATAGCGCTGCGTGCTGTAAGAATGAAAGTCTCAAAAAGAAAATCTCTAAAAAGCATATAGAGGGTAAGCATAATCTCTATCAACAAAAATAGCTTGGTCAATATAACGTGTGGATATCGCCATGTGCAAGTCATATAAATACACATACTAGTACAAAATAGCTATGCTCCCCCAAGTTTCTAGGATAGGGACGAGTTTCCGGTATGGGTTTTTCTACTGCCATTTTTTAGAGGATAGCAGGGGACAACTATTAAAATAGGGAAAATTTCAAAATCTGACAACATTGATTAGGCATTCATCATAGATATTATAGAACTTTTATAAGCACACAGGCAATTAAATAGGAACTATGATGTTCTTTATATAGATATGAGTATGACTTAATAAGGACATTCTTAACTGGTGTGTATATTCAGTTGAGGGATCTATTATTGACAAAGAGGAATGGTTAAGTAAAAAGATAACTGGTTATCTTCTAGCTTGACTTCAGCTTGGATACTAATAGATAGCATTGTTCTATGAGTAGTCTGTGCCAGGCATGATTGATACATATTTGCCTATTGAAAGTGGCATTACCTACCGACTATGACTTAACTCATATTCAGTGAATCAGCAGTATAATATTAATGACTATAGCATGCCAGCTTTGTCGGTGGTCATTGTATACTGAACAAGTTGTCCAATGTAAGAAACAAAATAGTCCTTGACTGTGACTTCAACCATGAAAATGCAGAGATCTATATCAGCAGATATGTATTTTCTAGATTTTTTAATCATGATTAATCATTAGTATATTACTTGGTCAGACTTATAGTTTGGTGGGGATTTGGGGGCAGTGAGCCTTGTGGTGGTTTGGTGGCACTCCCCCTAGCGGGGTTGAGGGGAAGTGCACTTGGCACATTCTCTGTTGCAATGCAGGGTGGGTCCCTCACCACCAAGCCCAAATGAAGCCCTTCAAAACCACACAGATCTTCATGGCACATACCATTTTCATATTTTTTTTTACATCTTAAATGAGCATGTCATAGACCAAACATGCATCGAAAGTTTGTAAGCTTTTAAAAAGAAGGTTTGCAAAAATGTGCCTAGGTGCTAGGGGATGACTAGCTGTCCCTGGGACGGATGGCGGATGTGTGGATGTCCCTTGGCCGTCGCCTAATGTACCCTGCAAATTTTGATGTCTTGGGGACGTTTCCAAATTTTTGAGACGGGGTGGGGATGTTCTCTAGCTGTCCCTATGTCACTGAAATGTTCCCTATAGGGGACGAGGTCATTTTGGGCAGGGGATGTGTCCCACGGGAGTATAGAAAAATAGATATATATGGCGCCTCAAGGGTTGCAAAAGGTTGGCCCTTACATCACCCTACCTTTAAAATAGACTTCCTCTTAGAAGTCACTGAAAGAGGCGGGGATAAAGAACTTGCAACTGAGCCACATCAACCCGAAGTGGCTGCCATCTCATCATAATGATCCAACTATACTCTACCTGGTCACTGAAAGGATTCAAATCTTGTATATTCATTTTTTTAATTGAAAAGAGGCTTATCTAGCCCTTCTTGTAGTTTATGATGACTCATGTATGTCCTTTTGAGAGTATTTATGGAAATATTTTTTTAATTGGATACCAAGAGCCCTGGTTAAGTGAAAAAAACTAGAAGTGTATATATAATTGTCTAGTAATATTATATAATATATAACTGTCTAGACAAGTGCTGCAAATAAGAAACGTATCCAGAAAATTCTCAAATTGCCTGAATGAAAGTTCTCCATCATACAAGTTTTTAAAGCTCATACTACAAACAATTTTGTTTGCCATTTGAGATTGACTGAGCTGAGTATCAGATGTGGAGACACAGCCCCGTGGCTGAAACCATGCGGAGAGTAAGGGACATTCAAGTAAGAATAATTATACAATCTAAAATGACAAAGAAGAATCCTGAAAAAAGAATAGATACAAGCTTTTGCTTGCCATTTGTGATTGACTGAGCTAAGATCGGATGTGGAGGCACAGCCCTGTGGCTGAAACTATGCAGAGTAAGGGACTTTCAAGTAAAAATAATTTTACAATCTCAAATGACAAATAAGAAGCCTGAAAAATAATAGATCCAAGCTTTCGCTACTAGAGAATAACAATTCAGATCTGCACTGAATACATATATAGCAAAATTGGCCTAGAACTTTTAAGCATTAAGGGAATTTTCCTCCACTTAAAATGGTAATGTTTTTGTTCTCAGATGAAGTATTATATTCATGAGAAGGTCAAGCATGTACACAAATTGCAAACATCACAAGTAGACTTCCTAAGGATGGTAGTTTCATCTGGTGGCCAAGAAACAACTAAAACAATCTAGATTGAATAGCTGAACTGGAGTTTAACATGGTGACAGAAATTCCACACAGCACAGTTTTTTTTAAATCTTCATATGGCTGTTCCTGGACTTCATTATATAGAGGCATTGTGCCTAAGAACTCTTGTTGGAGACATCGTCCTTTAATTCCCACCAAAGCTATTCAAATGTTGTCGAGTTACCAAGGAATGGCGATCTTTTCTTCTTCAGATGTTGCACTTTCTTTTTCAGAATACTGTTTTAGCAAATAAATTAGAATTCCATTACAAAGCCTTTTTTCACTCTTATATTGCTCTCCATCTCTCTCTGTTTTTTAACCTTCCAGAATCTCAAGATCTTTGAAGTAATGTAGGAACTGGGTTAATCAAAGTGATAGTAAAGGAAAGTGAAAGAAATTGAAATTTAAATAATCTTGTAGGGTTAAAATTCAGATTTTACTAGGGACATGGTTCATTTTACACATAAATTTAAATCCACAACAAAAGACCAAACTGGGATCCTTGGCAAGGAATTTTCTCTTATTTTACTATTTATTTATTAGCCTCTCTCAGTTCGAGATGACATTTCCAGGAGAAAAGAGCACTTAATTGATTTAGAAATATTGTAAGTGTGCAATCCCGGTAGTTAACATCTTTTCTTTTTGAATTAGTGTGGTGGGTCTAGACAAAACTATTGAGTTCTGATGAAGTACGCCCATAAAAATACATTTGAGAATTCAGGCTTATATATATATGATAACTAAGAGAAATCAGGTGGCCCAACATCCTAGACATGCCTGGAGAGCTTAATCCTTAATGGCATCTTGATCTGGGTCAACAGGTTGAATTACCCAATAACCCCTTTGGCAAGTAGATGATTGCCTCGCTGCTCTCACATATTAGTTGGGAGTTGAACTCGGGTTGGCTGGCATGCTGTGCACCTAGAGTGAGTGGCCTAACCAACTGAGCTGATCCTTGGGGGCTTTTTAAATTAATATTTTACTCTATATTATTGACACAATAAATTTTATCGTGATTTGGGGCTGGTTTTCATGTCTTGTGGAGGAGTCTTTAGTTATAATTATTTATTACTAATTCGTGACAAGATCTTCTAGCATTGGATCAATATATAATATTACCAGTACTTCATGAATTTTATGAATTCTGATATCGTTTTCTTTGTATAAATGTCTTGTTTTGGAGTTGTGGTCAGTGGCAGATGGGAAAAAGGGATTTCCAGATGCAGCACCGTATGATGCTATCCATGTTGGAGCGGCAGCTGCAGGTATTTGTTCTGAAACCCACACTTTTCAAGTCTTATCGTATAATTTGTAGTTGATTTTATGTATCACTCTGAAAAAAAAATCTGTAATCCACAGAACTACCAAAAGCACTAGTAGATCAGTTAAAGCCAGGAGGAAGAATGGTTATTCCAGTTGTTGATGTAAGTGTTATGAGCTGCAAGTGCATGAAAGTTCTCTGCTATGTTATATTTGGATTTTTTTTTGAATGTTCTGTAAAATGATTATATCTTTTGCATGCAGAGCTTGATGATCATTGACAAACTTGAGGATGGTACAATTCATGAACACTCTGCAATGGATGTCAGATATGTTCCTCTTGTATAAATGATGTGTCATCAGTGGTCACTTTATCATCGGTTGAAGTCAGAAATTGCAGAAAGGCTTTGTAATCAATCAAATACAACATTACATATATTTAAATTGCTGGATTTTACAAGAGAAGATATTTTACTTATATAGTTCTGGGTGTTCTATGCTTTTTTTAATGATTCATGTATATATTACTGTAGATCAAAATATTTTCTCTTCCATGGAATGAAACTTTGACTTGTATGTTAAGGAAGCGAAATATGTACCATGTAAGAAGTTGGATGGTAAAGATTCAATTATGTCAAATGCTGTCTTTTATCTATGTACGATTCTTGTTAGTTGGGGACAATGAGTCTTAAGCTAAGGGAAGTTGCACCTCCTGGTCCTAATGTCATTGACTCATTTGTAGAAGAGAAATGGGTGTGAGGGCATGTAGGTTATTGATCAATTTGTGAAAGAGCAAGGTTTGTTGTTCAATGCCTTGTTGAAAAATGTGAGTTCTGGATGAAAAATCCTCCATAAAATTAAAAAATGTAATGTGAGTTCTACCTTCCACTGGCCTTCGATTATTATTATTTTTAAATTTTGAGCTCATGGTATGTAGGATTCATAAGTTAAACCTGAGACCATTAGGACATCTAATGGATTGTGAGCTATAAGAATTAATTTGATGGAATTGGAATAATTGAATTGTCTTTTGTGTATATTCTGACCCTTTTGCACTTGATCTTGATGTGGAGAAAGTGTTTCTTCTTATCTTTGGCATCATGGCTCATTGAATGGATCACTTTCTTGTTATCTTTGGCAACATGGCTCATTGAATGGAGATTGGGGTGTCATTCTGTAACAAGCTTTCATATTAAAATTAATAAATATAATTAAAATTTTAGAAAAAAAAGAATCTGATTGAAAAAGTTAACTATTTTTCATATATATATATATATATCATAAAGATTCTTAACTTCAATAAAAAAAATATTACACATTTAACAATTAGCAGTGATCAATATTTTTCAAGTTTTGAGGACGAAAAAATGAGTGAGGATTCTTCATATGAAGTCTATTTTAATATAATATAGTAAGACCATAACTACATTCATTTGAGTGAAAACAATATGGCCTTTGTAATAGTTGTAAGGAGGGAGGGGATTCTTTGAGCGTTTACTTCCAACCATAGATTAGATGGTCTCTTGCTCATCTTCTTAGTTGAAGTGGTTCAATCTTTCAATGATGGTGACATAATATCTACTGCAGTACCATAATCGAATTTGAAAACCAAATGTATCACTATCACAAGTAGTCACTCATGTAGATACAAGATATCCTCTAGCTAATAATGACTTACAATTACCATGCAATCTTAAGAGTATAGGGCCCGTTTGGACCACGGAATACCAAATGCCAGATATAGTCAATTCTGGAAGATCAAATTCTCAAAATGAAATTCTGGAAGATTAAATTCTCAAAATGATTTCCGAAATATGGGATGACCTGTTTGGTTCACCCGGAAGATGACTAAGAAGATTCTGGAACGGAAAAATTTGTCATGTTAAAAATTCTTCGACTTGGTATTAAAAAAATATTGTATAAAAAGCGGAGGACCTGTTTGCTCCCTGGGTCTGGCGAAGGAAGGTGAAATCAGCAGAAAGAAAGTAGTAAACAATTTTACCGTCCAAACGGGCCCTAAAATATTACCATGCAATTGAGATATTTAGCTCTGCATAAACCCATAGAAGAAAAGTCCAATACAGCGAGCTTCAGTCTATGTTATAAGAAAGCTAATCATAAGACTTCAAAATATTTGGCGAAGCCGTCTGGCCGATGAAAGCAGCAACGAACCCCTTGAGATCTTGCACTGCACGAGACAGACGATTGTCGGGGAGTTTTTATGGTACGAGACTGCTCAACAGTGTCATATACACAGTGGTCATTCATCTCGTTTTGCTGCAATGGCATCTTGTTTCAAATGTAGTGGAAATAATTTTTTACGAAAAAATTGGCATATGAAACCGGCATGTGAGCCGATATTCCAATTCCACCTTTTCAAGTGGAAGATGGTATGCCTGTTTTTTTGGCAAAATTGGCATACCGAAATTCCAATTCCATTTGTGCATGTCGACCACAAACAATGGATTTCAAATTCTGAATTTGCAATTCGGGAATAACGGCCGATATGCCTGCGTCCAAACGGGCCCATAAAGAATTTGATCATGCATATAATAATAATAATTGCATTTAAAAAATGTAGGCCATCTGTTCACATCATTATTATCTCTTGTCTCTTGTATGACTCATCAAAATAGTTATAGGGTAAATGTAAAAATATAAGGTGCAATTCATTACACAAATTAAATATGACATTTTCCAAATTGTTAGCATATCTTGTATGAGTGAAAAAATTATATTATTTAAATATCATGTTTTTGTATTAGATAAGTACATTCAATGTGCATAGATAGTGAAACTATAGTCTTCAATAGGGTTAGTCAATAGAGTTTCCATTCAATTTTCAAAGGGACAATCATTTATAAGGCTTATTGCTAATTGGGCCTACGCAAACATAATCAAGGTGTGTCAATTTAAGTGTTGAACTATTTGAAAGAAAGGGCGAGGGAGAGATTGATTTATGTTTTGTAAATTCTTTATAAACAAAGTTGTGAATAGTCATGACTTGTTTCATGTATACACATGTATGTATATATAATTCTAAATTTAGGTTGCAAGATATGCTTGACATTTTATCAAACACATAATGTATTACTCAACATACAAAAATAATTTTATAATTGAAATTTAGGTTGTACGGTATGCTGGTCATTTTTAAAAATACTTATCATGTATTGTCCAATATGCAATTTTTTATAACTATTTTTAAATTTAAAAGGAAGTCGATTTGAAGATTAGGTAAACAAATACTAGTCGCTACTTGATAAACTCAATCATATGTGATATTGTTATCAGGATTCAACTGTGTAGTTTTTGAGTCAAACTCATTGACCCATAATTCATGAGTAGTGGTTCACATGAACCCATCTCTCATGAGAATGAATGGAACACTTAGCACTCATTGGATCTAGGTGATGCTCACAGAGGTGAAGCACCGGGACTTCAATCATATGTGGCATTGCTATATGATTTTGGTGAACACTCACTCTCAACTTAAGCTTCTATATATAAAAATACCAATAAATATAAAACAAACATCTTTTTGTTGGCTATGCAATATTTGGTGAATGCACACAACTACCTTCTATTCCCAAAAAAAAAACACATAATCAGTGAAAGTTTTGGAATTCTTGTACTGAGGTCGGTCTTACTAGTCACCATAGTCCAATAAAAACACCCGTGCTGAAATGAACATCTCTCTCTCTCTCTCTCTCTCTCTCTCTCTCTCTGAATTGCGGTATAACATTCTACTATATCCTATAAAATAAATTTGAGTTTATGCGCTAAGATATAATACATTCACAAGTTAGAACATGATAAAAATGTACCATCAATACTTAGAGGAATTTGTTAACTCAAGTTCATTATTTAATGATTAAGAGATACAATGTTTACAGGTATGGACAAATCCCATATTCTTAAATAGTTCATCGAAGAAGAAATTTTGTAAATGGCTCCAAAGCATGTAGGAGAATAAAATTAGTTTATCTCCAATATCCGAGTCATTCATATGGATAAGGAGTAGCTATCAATCAACTGTGTTCAAGCTTAGGTAACCAAGATCATCTAGAGGTCTTCCTATCCCTAACTTTTCAAGCTATATTTTTATTTGAGAACTCTAATAAGCTCTTTATAATTAACTGATCCTATAACAAGATAAATAAGTGATATCTTTGAAGGGTCTATGGCTCCACAATGATATCATAAATCAACACATGACAATAGTGAATAAAATTCAGATACCAAATGATACACGACAATATGTTCAAATAAATGAATATAATAGCCTCACAAGATAGAGACTTCATGCAAACATATGAAGACAATCAAAGACTTCATACACAAACTCACAATGACACTCAGGTGTATGGTACAACTACCCCACTACCATGGATTGCCTCCATCTTGTGGATGATTCTCTCCCTCTACAAGTAGAGAAAAATCAACAAAAGTATTGACAAGTTGACTTAAATTGAACACAAATTTAAAATCAAATTTGGATTTGAACCAATGGAAGCTTCAAATCTTAAGCAAAATTCCTTGATATATCTAACACAATTTGTAGAATCACTTCAAATCATCATCCTAAATTTTCTTGCAACCTAATTGCATTTCCATTACACTATCCATGCTTTGAAACCATGTGAGATTAGGCCAAGAAAACTAAGCATAATGGAAACAAAAAAGGAAGCAAGATTGCAAGAGAAAAAATAATGAATGAGGTGATAGAGGTACATATATAGGTGAGATGTTCTACCTACCACTCTACCTCACAAGCCACAAAAGTAGCCACCTAAGGAAGATTAATACATGCCAATACTTGAGACTTGGATGATAATATTTTATGGGTTGTTGTTCAAACGAGGAAAGAATGTCTTCCTAAATCTATCTCCCAATCTTACTCTAGAGTGAAGGGCGTGAGATTAAATAGTGTTGAGTTTGACATTGTATAAGTAGGGCCTCAAGAGTCCATGATGTTTCTTTTTTTATTGATGTTGTTTGTAGCAACTTGGATATAGTTATATCTCACTTTGTTTCACCTCGTTGGTTTGTCTACTTTGTCTCATACCTCATGACACTTGTTCTATTAACCAATTGATTGTTGTATAGAAATATGGGCCCTTTCAATTCCACCTTTATGATTATCAAAACATTGAGGAGTGTTAATGTTATTAGGGGTTCACACTTTTTAGAAGTGAACCTAATTAATATTTATAATGTTTTAACTAGTATCATATTATAATATGAATATATCCTTAAGATTTCTTATTATCAATATTTAGTCAATTAATAATAAAATATAAATCTTTGTATTAATTGATTTATTAATTAAATATAATGTGTTGTTACGAAATGTTATGCTAACTTTTTTAGTGGATGTAACTTACTTTTATATACTATATTTGTGGGACACTCTATAGAAGGAAATGAGATTAAAATTAAATTTGTGAAGATTTTATTATTCATAGAAAGTGTATGAGATAAGTTTTGTGTAATGATGATATTGTTTGGAAGAAGAAATAAGGGACTATAGAAACCTAGGTTTTTGTAGATTTGATCATTAAAAATCAAATGTAATTTTTTTCATAAGAATGATATTTGTGTAATTTTTTGGGTGTTTATAAAAAAATCATTATATTTTTGTGTGGTTATGTGCAATTCATATTTTTAACGCTTAAACAAATTTACTTCATGCATAATTTAATTCTTGTATAAATTTATTATCACTAAAAAATCTTATTTTTCTAAAAATTGCATCCTATATATAATTATTAGATGGAACAATTTACAAATCCTTCAAATATATGAGATATCATGAAAAAATTGCAATCTAATTAATATAATCTCACAATAACCATTTATTTTTTATAATAATAATCAACTACCAAGACAATAAAATATGCAATATACAGGTTTATTAATCTAATTACCATATAAAATATGATTAAAACAAGATATACATTAACAACGCTTTCACAAAAATATGATCTTGTTTGTACAATACATTTCCTTTAAATATTGTGAAATCTATTGCACCAAACAAAAATATGCAATATACAAATTTATTAATTTTATAACCATATAAAATATTATTAAAAATAGAATATACATTTTAAAAATATAATCTTGACATACAATACATTCTTTTTTAAATATTGTCAAACCTCCTTATCCTCCCCTATCCTCCTGGTAAAAATAAAGTATACAATAACAACAAAGCTTTCATTTCACTTAAAAAAAACATATTTTGAGTATTATCCAAATCCAAATAGATACACCCTTGAGATTAGTGGCCGTTATGAAATTATTACATAAATAATAATGATTTCATAATAGTGAGTAAATTTATTTAATAATGTGTTTTGATTTTTCAAAGATGCCATGCCCAAATTTCTCCTTTTTAACTTCTCATTCATTTTTGTTGACCTAATAGAAGATCTCCAATGACTCTTATCTAGTCCATAAATGTTATATCCCATCTTTGTTTTCTTCTATCTCTACTTTCGCCAGTGCAAAAACATCCAAACTTAATCAAATATTAAATATATAGCTATACCAACTAAAAAAATAGATTGCATGGGACCATTAAATATCAGTGGAAAAAATATAGTACTCTTTAGATGAGGTGCCATTTCATATATTCAAAACAATGACTAAAATTCAAAAGATATTAAACATCATCTTTATCTTATAAATAATAATAAAAGATAATTGAACACGATCTTTATCTTATAAATAAATAAATTTAAAAGATTTTAACCATCATCTTTATCTTATAAATTTTATTTTATTAATATCATATAAAAAATTAAAAATATAGAATTCATATGATTGTTCAATTTTTTTTTTACATAAATGATAATATAAAATTAAATAAATCATATATTTTTTCATTTTTCTATCATTTTCTCACTTTTCTATTCACATTTTTTGTCACATTATGTCTAACGATAAGAGATTTCCACAACCCATGATCTTATTACTATGCTTCTGAATAAGATTGTGTGTGAGTTTTTAGCATCAACGTTTCAAATCATACTCCATGATCCATCTGGTCAGATATTTCGAAATTGTTGGAACAAAACAACTAATAAACAAATTATTTCTCTCCTACTTTATAACTTCTGATTTAGATTTTATATTTGAAATTTATTTGACTATATAAATTAAAATTAAAATTGAAAATACATTTCTTCAAAAAAAATTTAAAATTCTAATAAGATAAATAATTAAAAATTAAATAAAAAGATATAATAATTAAAATAAATTATTTCTCATGATTTTGTTCACTATAATTTTACCACATTTTTCCACATCAATATTTGCGTTTATCATTCTTCTTTGTATTTTTCTTCACTATTAATTTTCATAACAAAATTTACATGTCATTTACTTTTTCCTATTTTTGTATTAATAAAATTTGTGCAGTTTAATATGTTTATTTTTTAAATTGTTTAAGCCAATCAAATTAATCAAATTACGAAGAATTTACTTTTACAATTTAAAATTTTAAAAAAATGCTTAAAAGTTTTAGGAAAATATTTTTTAAAAATAAGTAAATATTTACTTTTAATTGGTTAATTTTTTTTTTGAAATAAGTAATTTAATTAGATTCCAATAGTACTAGTCTATAATGATAGATAAGATAGATAATAATAAAATAAATAAAAATAGTGCTTCAAATAAAATATTAACATTGATATCAAGAAATACAAAGTCAATACATATCAAAATCTAAATATTAAGAATAACAAGTGCCATGGTCTTTATATATATATTTTTGATCGGTAAAAGGCCGAAGCCCGTATATTATATTAAAAAATTATGAATTACAAATGTCTCCATTCACTGCGGGCATTGGTAGGAAAGAATGGAGAACAAAACCTCTAGTCTTGCCCGGGACCCAAGGTCCAGATTACTAAGAACAATGTATAATTTATGAGAGCATCCCTCTGTTACAAATAATTATGAAGGCATACCTTCATTTACATAGCTTTAAGGACAATCCCTTAATCACTTTTCTTGAGTGTTGTTACATAAGGTTACATATAATAAATGTGTTGGTGAGAACCCTTGATTGCGTACTTTTCGATCTTGTTCCGTCGTTCCTTATCCTTTATTGCGTTCTTTGTATCTTATTTCCATTATCTATTTCCTGCACACATATTACCACTAAAGAAAACCATATCTAATGCAATTTGATTTAGTTAGTCATATTGCAACATATCAAAAAGTTAATATGCCTTTAATTAGTCAATTTAGTAGCCTAGTATTCATAATTTCATTATAAGAGGGTCTTTATCTTCTACCAACTTTACACTATCTAGTTGATTTTTATTATTCCTTTCCTTAGACTAAGCTTATTATTATCTCATAACCCACACATCCATAATAATGAAGAAGGAATAAATTAGATTAACTAGACCATTCACTTATTTCATCAGATTAGGAGTGCTTTGTCACGTACTTGAATTAAGTTATCCATATATGATTTCTACTTTTACTTACTGATTTGATTAAAATAGCAGCTATAGTGATCTGTGAAAGAAAGAGTTTTCTGATTATAAATATCAATAAATACACATTGAAATATCTAAATACATATATATGTATAAATAAATAAATTATATATATATATATATATATATATATATATATATATATATATATATAGACACACACACACACACACACACACACACACACACCAGACTATTTATATAGACTATACGCAATTGATTTATCTGTAAATATCCTAAAACACTTTGACAAGATAAAAAGGATATCAAAATGTTGCATAACTAAACGATTTTTGCAATCAAGAAGAAAGATTTGTAAAGGAGAATATCTTGCCCAACTTGAGACTATTGAGAGTAGAAAGGCTTAATAAGAGTTGTTATGTAGCTTCCCCTCCTGAAGTCATCACAAATAATTTTCTGTGTTGAGTTCAAGATAAGAGATTCCACAAACATACATCCTTTTGTTTTATAATAGCTTACAACTAAACTCAATAGTGACTTGCAATCCAGGTAACTGGAAGATATGTAAACTGGACTTACAAGCGGCTCCTGTGATAATGTACATTATAACAAACATCGAAAAGAAGAAAATAGAGAGCAAAACGATGTTACCATGGGTTTGGAGAAATGCCTGACAATAATACTATGCCAAAGATCATTATGATATAAATATGACCATACATCTTAAAATAGGTTATTCCTTACCTATTTTGCTGAGAGGGGAAGGTGAAACGTGTTTGCAAGATGCCTCAAACTTAATGTTTGCCAGGAATCTAACAACGGGGCTATTAAAAGGAGATTCTTGCAGGATTGGACCATAGTTCGAATATGAGAAGTGACTCTATATCATACCTGTTCTTATCTTATTGAAGAAATGGACACTGTCCTTTCTGATTTATAAGTACAGAGATACCTATAATATATATATATATATATATATATATATATATATATATATGTTGATGGAGCTTATACAAGATGTACGATGGAGAATTTTGGAAGATTTTCAAATATAGCCTATTATTAAAGCCTCACTGTTACAATTATGACAAATAAATGAAATGAGAGTCTAGAAATAGAACATGTAGAGAAACATAGAGTTTTACAAAAAAAAACAAAACAAGGTATTAATTCCTTGTCTCAGTTCTAGAGCCTGCTGAGTCATAGACTCTTTGTTTCTTACACTCTCCATGACCCCCTTCTTCAAGCCAAATATCAACTAGATTTTCTGAGTCAGATTCGCTGAAGTAGTCCATATTGCTGTCACCCATCGCATCAATGTGCCAGTAATCATAAAACCAACTGTCCATAGCTGGTTTCTTAATGTGCATACATGTTATTAGGAATTCAATATTCCGCTTGATGATGGGTTCTCTTTCATTGGCAGCAATAAGATCATCAAATAATATAATCTATTTGGTAGGAAAATGTCTCCCATTGATTGTAGGTGTGTCAAGGAATCGGGGTCGAGAGATAGATAGATTCTCTTTAACATTTTGGAGAGTCTTATCCAGGTTACCAAGATATCTACGTTTGAAAATTCTATGGCAAAGCCTCCTAATATCATGTTTCTCAGTATCCCATTGTAGCTTTATATCAACAAACATTGATGTAATTTCAGTATAAAATCTACACCTATCATCATTAGTAAGGAATTCTTGCCCTAAAATGCGGTAAACAACTCTGAGAATGAGAGAGTGATTGTCCAACATTACCATTTTGAGATGTTTGGTCAAAACATCTCCCGTAAAAGCGATTTGGTTCCTGTTGCAGATAAGTTTGTTTGGGGTAAACACACTGAAAGAGGAATGAGAGAAATCTAAGTTTGAAATGTTTGACTCAATATATATATATAACATGAAAAGGAGGAGAAAGTAATTTCTCTTCCATATTCCAAAGATATGAAAGTGATCGGTTGGATTGCTATGGCTGTACATCTTCTACTAAGTTTAAAGGGAGCCTAGTATGATTTTAGGAGATTCTCTTAAAGGCTTAGCTAAGACGCATCAACAATTGTTCCATTATTTCATTTACCTAATTAAGTCTAAAGAAAAATTTATGTATCCTATTATAAAAAATGTTTTTAAATTAGCCTCCCCTGAGTTTAGCCATAAATGCTTGCTATGCTCAGTGACGACATGAAGAAAGGGGTTTTGAACGAGGATGTAACTGCTGCGCATCTTAGGCTAAAATTAGGTTTAATGTGTTTTCTTCTACTATTTTATTTTGCAAAATTTGATCAATTCCATTACAAAATGCTATAAGACCATTTTATAATAACCTTTACTTATATTATCCAGTGAAGTATTTACATACCATTGATATATTCCAGTTACTAAAAGAGCCTTCTATACTATCCATAAGCTATCAAGAATCTATCAGAAGTTATATTGTATACTAGGCTGGATGCTAACTTTAAGAGCTACTGCTACTACTGAATGCTTGATAAAGTGTGGATCAGACTATAACATATCTAATGAATCTTACACTTTAAACTATAAGATAAACGATGAGAGAATATACTAACAAGAGACCCTAAGTTAATAAAACTAACCAAATTGATGGTCCCAAAAACTACAGACAATTGAACATTCAAAGCTTCATGAAGCAGGGCTCGATAACAATGATGTCTTCATTCGATTCTTCATCAAGATCCATGAGGGATTCCTCTGTTTCCAATCTGGAACGCTTGGCTTGCTTTGGTTTTGTGGTTTTGCGAAGGAAGGGAAGACAAACCACATATTGATTGCGATCCTTAAGCGCCATAGAGGGGGGCACCTCTGCCCCCACCGAAGTGAAAAAAACCTCAGCCTAGTCACTGTTGTCTTCAATTATATTGTGCCACCTCAGAAGGAAATGCAGGTACTTTACCATCTCTGGCCACAGCTTGTTGAAAGCCACTTCATCCTTGATGTATAGTATTGGTCATTTCTGAACCTTACTGAATCTCAGACTTCCCACTGGCCAAGTCATATAGTCCTCAGGATGAGGAGTTTCCATTCGATAATTAATGTTCTCTACCACATTATCGAGTCCTTTCAACCATATGTCATTAAATAGGGTAAGGCATAAATTCTTAATATGCCAATATTTGATCCTCGCTCGAAATGCAATGACAATGAAAATGCCAATCACATCACCATTGGTGCGCTAGCTTTTTCTGTAATCCAATTCTCTTTCCCCTGTGATTTTCTTGACCGCAAGCCTAGTAATATCGTCAGTCTTCTTAAGTATGCTCCCCCATCATTCCGACTTAACATGCCCAACGAAAGCCACTGTCCTCTCTTCATATTTGTGATATAGAGAGATAGAAGTCTCCATGATAATGGAAGCAGAGGTATGATAGGATACAAAAGTGAGGTTTCTTGTAGGCCAGACCAGAGAGAACAAGAAACTGAGACAAGAACAGGGGAAACTCAAAACTGAGGCTATAAACCCTGAGAGGATACTTGATTAAAGTAGATCTTTCTAGAAATCTCTAGATGTATGATTAAGCAATGATAACCTATAATGGAAGGCAGGTAGTTTATCATCAAAGGTCCTATATCCGAGAGGTGACTAAATTTAATGATGTTTATATGAAGACTACTAGACGATGAGCACCTATTTCTAAATTGATGAATCCTAAGTTTTTCCCATTCACCATACTTTGAATAAGTTATGCCATTTACTCGTAGTCTAAGATTGTTAATAAGTAAAAATTGTGATTTCTGATGTTCTGATACAATGACAGACTATTTTTGTCATGTCATATTATGTTATATTGTATTATCTTATCATATATCTGTATAAGTGAATGCCTATATCTATAGAGGATGATTTAAAAGACTTATATATATATATATATATGTATTTATAAATATATATCTATATCTGTAATAATATTTATCTATATATGAGTTTGTATATATATATATGTGTGTGTGTGTGTGTGTATATATATATATCTACACACACACACACACACACACACACACACACACACACACACACACACACACACACACACACACACACACACACACACACACACACATATATACACACACACACACACACACACACACACACACACACACACACACACACACACACACACACACACACACACACACACACACACACACATATATTTGTGTAAGGTGTCTGTATGTGGATATCTATTGATTTATATATTTATATATGTACATATATATTTATATGTGTGTGTGTGTGTGTATATATATATATGTTTTTATATATATAAATATATATATCAATGTATATGATATTTGTATGTTATAAGTATATATAATTTTATATTTGTGTGCGTGAAAATATCAAAAAACCTAATGATTCGATTGTGCCTATGGCTCTAAGTAAATTATGTCAAGATAATTGACCAATAAGACCCTACTTTATTCCGGCGAAAGTTTATGAGGGGAGTTTGAAGGGAATAAAGGGTTTACTTCCATTCCTATTGTTGTGGTATTTGGCCTTTGTTTAAAATGTGATCGAGAATCGAAGGTCAGTTATTAGTTCTTGGCCTAAATTAATGTTTAACCAAAGCAACGTTTTCCCTGTCAGCACCTAAGTTAGCTAAAGTATCCGCCTCTTTGTTTACTTCACAATAGATGTGGTCAAATCTTGTTTCCTGTAACCTATCCACAAGGTCTAATACTTCTTCGAGCTTTGAGTTTAAGATCCAATTTGGAGTGCTTCTTTTTCTTAGGGCATTAAGGATAATTTGTGAATCTCCTTCAATTACTAACTTTTGGGTTCCACTCCTTAAACTTAACTCAAGACCTTCATTTAACGCTTTGAGTTCATCAAGGTTGTTCGAAGAGATTCCTAAGGGTTTGGCCCTTTTAACCACCCATTCACCCAATTCCTGATAATGCATCCTAGGCCAGCTTTCCCTGGATTTCCTCGTGAGGCACCATCAAAATTCAATTTCATCCACCCACTTGGAGGGGGTTTCCATTCGCATAGGGATCTAGCTAACTTATTAGCTTTGGAGTACCTCAATTGTGGATTGATTAAGCAGTTCCAATTCTTTTTAATATCTGCGTCCCAATATGTGAATGATCCTTCTTCTTTGTGGGAATTCCTTAGGTGATTATTAGTTACTTCTATAATACTTGCTTCAATTTTATTGATCAATGATCATCTGTCCATCTTTATATCTGTAAATATCCTTTTGTTACGTTCTTTCCAGATTTCCCATACCAGAATAGACTCTGCAATTCTCCAAATCTTGCTATAGACTTTTGTTCCATTTTGAGGCCAACAACTCAAGAAATTCAAAAAATTCTCATTGAAAGAAGAAGACCAATTTAGTTTGCTGCATAGCCATTTCCAACAATGATTGGAAAAAGGACAATCGAATAATAGATGCCTTGCGGTTTCAGATGCAGATTTGCATAACATGCATCTTGATGGACCTTCAAAACTTAACTTAGTGAAGCTATCAGAGGTTAAGATTCTATTCTGCAATGCTGCCCAAAGAAATATCCCTGCCTTTGGAAGGCAAGCAGGATCCCAACATAAATTGAGGGGAATGTCTGCTTTATCCCAATCTTGAGCGTTTATGATAGTCTTATAACCTTTCTTAACACTATACTTGCCATTTTTTGAAGCACCCCAAATCAGCCTATCATAGCTAGCTTTATGATTAACTTTTCTAGATTGCAGAAAATTTTCAAAAGAACTTAGCTCCTCTTGAGATAAAGTAGTGTTCGATGCATTTTTTCCATTGCCATCCTTCCTGTTTTTCCTCTATATAGTCTTTGAAATGTGTTCCCCAACATTATATTTAAGTGTTTTTGATGTTGTCTGGTAGATTTCCTCTATCTGGAGATGGGAGACCACCCCGAGAGTCTTCCCAAAATAGGGCCTCTTGTCCATCTCCAATGTACCAAGTGAGATTTTTCACGATTAGTTCTTTGTTTTGCATCATAAAATTCCAAATTTTAGAACCTTTCGGTGGATTAATCGTTCAAAAGAGAGTTGAGGGAACCGAACTATTTAAATATTTTTGGTATAAAATTTTAGCCCATTTACTATCATTTTCCTGGAACATCCTCCATACTAGTTTAGCTCCTAGTGCTTTGTTCTGCCAGTCTAGATTTTTAAAGCCTAAACCTCCAAATTCTTTTGGTCTACAAATATGATCCCATTTTATCATCGCCTTTTTTTAATCTTCTATGCCTTGCCAAAAGAAATTCTTTAATTTTTGGTTTAATTATTTTCCAACTCCTTTAGGAAGCGGTAGACAAGACATCTGATAAGTAGGGATCGCTAATAGGAAGAATTTGATCATTGTGGCTCTCCCAACTTTATTTAGATACTTCCCCTTCGAGCTATCCATTTTCAAGTCTAATTTGGATGCAATGGTTTTCCATGTCTTTCCATCTTTTTGACCTTTTTCTAAACAAATACCCAGATATTTACATGGGAACTCACCTTTATTGAAGCCCATAATATTGCAAATATTTCTCTCTAAATTTGGCTGAGTATAAAGGAAGAAAATTTCAGACTTCTCTGCATTCACTTCCTGGCCAGATGCTTTTGAGTAGGTATTAATGATTTTTTTAAAAATTGGTGAGCCTCAGTACTCAAAGATTCTCCCGGTAAGATAGTATCATCTGCAAATTGTTGGTGAGTGACATTTTCTACCTCGTCTGTCACTTAAACCCCTTTAATTTTCCTTTCTAATTGTGCTAATTTAATTTCCCTCCCAAAGGCCTCAACCCTTATTATAAAGAGAAATGGAGAAATGGGATCCCCTTGTCTGATTCCTCTTGATGTATTAAAGAAGCCTTCAGGTGATCCATTTATTAAAACTAAATTTTTTGGGATAGATATACAATTAAATATTAAGTTAACCCATTGACGAGAGAAACCAAATGCTCGCATAGTTTTACATAAGAATCTCCAGTCAACCTTATCATAAGCTTTACAAATATTTAATTTCATCAACATACAATGGTCTTTGTTTGTTTGTGCTGAATGTATCAATTCCTGTATTATAATTATACCGTCGTATATTGATGTGTTGGGGACAAAACCTGTTTGTTCTTCTGCTATGAGTTTATGAATTATCTTTTTAAGTCTGTTTGCCAGAGCTTTGGAAATAATCTTTTATATAGTGTTGCAAAGTGCAATGGGTCTGAAATCACCAGGAGAAACTATGTCTATTTTTTTGGGGATTAGTGCTAAGAAGGTATTATTGATTTCTCTTAATAAGGTTCATGAATTCCTAGTTGCTTCTATAGCTTCCCATAACTCCTTCCCAATGATATCCCAACACTTTTAAAATAAAAAGCCTGGAAGCCATCTGGTCTAGGTGATTTATTTGAATTACGTGAAAAGAGGGCAACTTTGATTTCTTCCTAAGCGAATATCTTATTGAGGTTTTTGTTATCTTCGTTAGTAAAGATTCTAGGAATTGCCCTTAGCATTTCATTTTGAGATTCAAGATTTGAGAATTCATAGTTATTTAGAATTTCAGAATAGTAGTTGACAAAAGTTTCTGCAATTTGATTTGGACACTCAATCTCTAAACCCGTTTCATCTCGGATTTTAGTAATTCTATTTATGTTGCGCCTATTTAATGTACTAGTGTGAAAGAATTTTGTGATTATATTTCCTGCGTTTAACCAAGTCTTTCTCGATTTATGTTTCCAAAATATTTCTTCTTTTGCTAAAATAGATTCTTGTTTATTTAATAATTCTTTTTCTTTATTATATTATTCATCCTTCATACCTTTTTCTATAATTTTTGTATTTAATTTTCTGATTTCTTCATCATTTTCTAACTTTTCTTTAAATATGTTTTTGAAACTTTCATTGTTCCATTTAATTATTTTTTCTTTTAATCTTTTTAGTTTTGCAATGAAACATAATATTCTAGATCCTTCAAAGACCTCTTCTTGCCACCATTGTTTAACTTTCTCTAGAAAACTCTCATCCAAAAACCACATGTTTTCACATTTAAAGGAACATCTAATTGGTTTCTGTTGTTCTTTTAATTCTAGTTATATAGGGTAGTGATATGAGCCAACATATGGTAATATTGTTGCTGTAATTGACATATTTATTGTTCAAATATCACCTCTGATGAAAAATCTATCTAGTCTCTCTGGAATGTAGCAAAATCCTTTCCTTCTATTATTCCATGTGAAGAATCCATTTGATGTTGAAATATCCAAGATGTAGTTTCTCAAAATCCAATTTTTGAAATCTATTGTTGCTTATGATTCTGTTTGTATACCTCCGGTTTTTTCATTGATGGTTGATATTGCATTAAATTCTCCCCCAGTATAAAAACTAAATGTGGTTCCATATTCATATAATTGCTTATCTCCATCCAAACAGAAAATTTCCCTGCTATTGAAGTAGGACCATAAACGTTAATGATGTTAAATTGAATATTACTGCTAAAGTTTTTGATCTTGCCTGCCATCCAATTGTTACTGGATGTAAGTAGTGTAAAGTCTACCTTTCTAGGATCCCAAATGATAACCAGTCCCCCATATGCTCCCAAATATTCTATAAATTCACATTTCCAATATCCCAATTTCTTTTTAATCTTTTCCCCTTCTTCCTTATTAAGTTTTGTTTCCTGTATTAGATTAATTTCTGATTCAAAAAGAGTCAGGTTGCGCTTAAAAGAGTGCTTCTTGTTAGGGGAATTTAAGCCCCTAACGTTCCACGATGTGATCTTCATGTTGTTGTGGGAAGGAGCTTCCCCTTCCCAGCTTTAAGTATGTCACTGATTTTAGTTTGATTCTCAGCCTTGCCACTAGATATTCTTAGTTCCACAAGATTCTTTCTTCCTCTTTTCTTATTAATTTTTCCACAGTTAGGTTTGTCAATACCATTCAAATTGGTATATATACCTAAATTATCTTGATGTTTTTGAGCGTTAATGATACTCGTTGCTATCTCTACATCCTCTTTTTCTTCTTCCTCATTTCTTATTTCTTCCATTATGGCTTTGCTTAAATGTTGATTATTAATTCCTTTAATCGAATTCATATTGATTTCCTCATTATTTTTTCCTTTTCTTTCACTGTCAAAGCTCTGAATCAGTGGCCAATATTCTGGTTCTTGGACCCCAAATTCTTCCCAATTCTGAGATTCACTCATAAATTTCTGTTCTGACTCTTCTAATTTACTGAAAGTTCCACTCATTAGGATTGTATTTACTTCTATTTGAATATTCACAATGTTGGTTCCGTTTGAGATATCAATAGTCTGCGGAGATATATCCATTGAGGTATCTTCAAATAACTTTTTTCCATTGATTGGTGTTTGCCAAAATATGAAATAGTTTTGCTTTTTGATATTTGGAGAATATATGTGAGAATTTATGTCCATCTATTCTGCAATTATTGTTCTAGGTTCTTCAATAGATAGAAAAGTCTCAGCTAAGTATCTCTTAGTCTCCCCTATAGTTGGGCTTATCATCCATTCCTGCCTATTTTCCTGATCAATATGTTTTTCCTTATTTACCGTTCCTTCCTCAATATGAGAGCTATCTAAATAAGGAGATTCCCTCATAGATTCTGAGAAGAGTGGTATATTACAATCTACAAGATTTAGCTGAAATTTACTTTCCGAATGCTGATGTTCCTTAGAAGAATGAGGTGAAAGATCCAGATAAATTGTCCTGTCATTATTGGAATCTGGATGAGCATGTATTTATTTTTCCAATGTGTGTTGATGATTAACACTAATACTTCTCTGTTTGTTTGTTCCTACCATGTTCTTAGTAGTATGATCAACCTCATTAACTTGTTTTGGTTCAGAATATTCCTGAACCCTTACTTTCAAATTAGTAACCATGTCGTTTACCTTTTCAACGTTTCCATCCAAAAAGTCTTTGTGGGCTTCATCCCAGATGGAAAGCTGATCACCAATTTTATTATGGATCAAAAAAAGGTCATTAATGAGCTGCCCATAGATTCCCAAATTTTCTTTTATATCATTAAGAAATAGATTTTGGGACATGCATTGATCACATTGTTGAGAAATTCTTGATTCATTCACCAGTCTATCACTCGCATGTATGGATACTTTTTCCTTTTTATCCTCAGATGTGATTATTCGACTGTTTTCTTTAGTCTCTTCCTTTTTCTTGATATGTGATGAATATTTATCCGCCAAGCTTTTGCTTTCTAAAGGTAAATTTTCTATAATCTCTACAATTTCTCCTTCTTCTATGACAACCTCACTGGAGCAGATAAAATAAGAGTTTCGAGGGGGAGGAGTCTGAAAATTTTATGATCTTACTACAATGCTGAATTCCAGATTTGTATCATGTATTTGATCCATATCCTCCTCACCACTGTTGTGATTCTGATCTATCTTATTATGATTGCTTCCTGAAAGAGGATGGTCTTTTTCTTCTATAATCTCACCTTCTTCAATGTCTATGTTATCGTTGCTTAATTTTTTTGGAGAATTACAATAGTGGTTTGTATTGATATTCGTATTATTTTGATTATTATTTGTTATGAAGTCTTGGTTTGAGTGCATTAATGTAGGAAACCATTCTTCTAGATTTGAATTCCTATGAGTTTGTATTTGATCAATTTTTAGAATCCCCTATTTTTCATTCTTTTTAAGAACAATGATATTATTAATTTGTCCTTCATATTTTGAGTGTTGAATATTATAAATAGATCTGTTAGTAATAATCTTGATACAATCTTTATCCTTTAAACCTAGATACATTCTAATTAATAACATGACTTCTTTCTTATCATCATGTTGAATATCTTTTCCTAAATAATCTCCTAAGGATGATCCTATACTTTCCAAAAAATGAGAATGTAAAATTTCTACTGGAAGGGCATGGATAGAAATCCATGTAGGAAAATTCATAGAGTTGGCTATATGTTCATTAACCTTTGGTTGCCAAGGGAAGAAGTTGATATTGAAGCCTTTATAAAAGCATAAAGGGGACTGTAATAGATCTATTTTATCTTCTTCCTTTTTTCCATGTAGATAAACTAAGCATGAAGACAAGGAAATGATACTTACCTTTTCCCAGCGAAATGATTTTGACCATTTGCCAAGATTGGGGTTTCTGTCTTTTGGTCCATTCCAGTAAGCATAAACCCCATATGTTTGACATTCTTGCCATCTATTTTTGCTAATGGTGTTACTTATTATGGTGGTGTTTTTGTGCTGTTGCTCAGAATATCTGGGTACGAATTTGCTTCCTGGCTTAGCCGAAGTTGCATCATTTTTTTTGTTTAAGAGATGTTTATACGTTGCCCTATCCTTAGAGAGCCCGGAAAGACATAGTGCTCCATTTACCTTTGAATTTATGTCTCTTGAGCCGTGATAAGATTTATTGTTCGTGGCAGCGATGGATCTGTGAGGCGGCATTTGTATTTGGTTTTTAGAAAATGCTTCATGTTTCCCCAAGACCATATGCACTATAGGTCTAGGTCTTTCTTTTTGCCCTCTGTTCTGGGATGGAAGTGAATGATTCCCAAGTATCAAACGATTATTGATTGTCCCAATAGGAGGTTTTTTTGTTATTGTGCGGTCGAGGGTTCTTGATTCCAGTTGAGTTAGGGCTTCCCATCTTTTCTTCTTTTTATTTTTAACAATCTGCCAACCATAAAGAGAAGGATGAAACAACTTCTTTCATGCCTTGTTGAAATCATTTTTTTGAGCATTGTCTTGGTCCAAGGATTGTGCAGAAGGTGTAGGGATTTTGGAATTAGCCTTTCTTTGGTACTTTGTTTTTTTAAAGAAAGCCCATTGTTTTTCCAGAGAGATCAATCCATATGAATCCAGAGTTTTGATAGTTCGTCCAAGAGTTGCCGTGATCAAGCAATCCGTAGCACTTTCTTAAATTGGCTGGAGAATGTCGAAACTATTCAAAGTTTGGAGAGGAGTGATCTATGCATATTTTGTTTTATCAAACGAATATTTGCTAGAATTCACATTGAGCAGAGCCATTTTTAGTAGAAGTAACAATAGCTATTACTTCATAATTACATAGATTTTAGTGCCATGGCTTGTATTTGCCGTAATTAGTTATAATTATAATTATATATGTAAATTTAATTCTAATTTTATTATAAATATTAAGTATATTTTAATTAATAGTTGTTTAATAAAAATAAAATTATTATAGTTTAAAAATTAAATAAGAAAATTTGTATAAAATCTAAAAAATAATATTTAATAAATTATGTTTGTATATATTATAGTTTCATTTCTATAGTTATAATTGTAAAAATTTAAAATATAATTATAAAATTTAAATGTAAGGTGAAATTCAAATAATATATAAATGCTAAAATTATATAATATTGCATATATGATATAGTATTTTATATTTTATATATATTATAGAATAATATATATATATATATTATATATTAGAAATTATAATAATTATTTATAACATATATATTGAAAATATAATATAGTAAATATTTTAGAATATATAATAGTTATATATTATAATATTATTCAAATATATTGAAGTTGAATTTTGTAATAAATAGTAATAAAATATGAAATATAGTATCTCATACAAATATACTATATTATAAATTAAAAGAACAATTTCAAAATAAAGTTATACATTAAAACTATGGTTAAAATAAAACCAACACAAAAATAATGGGGTGCAAAACTAAATACAATAATAATTAATTAAAAATAATAAACAAATTAAGTTAATAAATAGTTAATAAAAGATTGTGCTTTATTTTTTTGACTTATTAGAATGGACATATTTTTTTTGATGGAGGGCTTAAGAACTTGATACGGGCCCACACGTAGCTTAGAGCCAAGGACTGAGGAGCATCCACCCTGCCAAATTTGCCTAGGTTTCGCATGGGGCACAGCCTCATCCCTTAAAATATACGTATTAATAAAATATAGATCTAAAAAATAAATTATTATATATTTTTTTTGTATTAAAGATAAGGAGTTCAAATTACAAGAAGAGTCGCAAAGTAGCAGAGTATTAGATATAAGAGGTCAAGCCTCACACCAATAAAAAGAGTCTACATAAGCTCAATCTGTCAAAAAAAGAAGAGAAGCCAACAACTAATGAAGCACATCTTTATAGGTATTAATCCAAGCTGTCCAGCCCATGGGGCCTTCCA
>MU225863.1:1425154-1444946 GCA_018584345.1 Thuja plicata
GAAGTTAGGGTTAAGGGGAGAGGAAGGACTACACCTGGAGCCATCACTATTTGCCAGATCATTGCCTCCAGCGATCGTCACCTTAGAACTGCGAGCAGTGCCCGGGGTGAAGCCAGCATCAGCCGCCGGCAGGTTGACGCCTATCATTCCTCCGCTGCTTTTCTCAGTTCTATTTTTGCTCGTTTCAGTATCGCCCAATTTCGCTATTTTTGCTCATTCCTTGATCAGATTTGTCCCCACGATGCACGGGCTAGGGCAGAGGAAATGCAGTTGGAATACGCGCGGACCTGGCTCACTATTTCGCTCTCATTCACAGACGCAGATCAGATGCAACCTCTAACAATCATTCACCTCCGTTGACAAATTCGTAGATCAGACACAAATCAGACCATAACCGTTTCGCAGATCAGACGCAGAAAAATGATTCAAATTCCCAGTCGCTGTTTCGTAGATCAGACGCAGACTGTTTCGCTGTTTCGCAGATCTCCTTTTCGCTGTTTCGCTCATAAATTATTATATTACTTACAATAGTAACATTAATTGAAAAAATCTTAATATTACCAAATTAAAAATTGTTATAAACTTAAATCTAAATATAAACAATATTAAAATTTGGTGAAAATAAACTAAAGCTACACTACATCACAACTTAAAATAAACAATGTACGAGAGATATATTTTTCACCATTTAAATATTATAAATTTATTGATTATTATTTTAATTACAATAATTTTTTTTTATAATTCATTTTAATAATCCTTTCTAATATTCTATTATAAAAATTTAATTGTTTAAATGTATTTTTTTATTTTTTATTTAATATTATAATATTTTTGTACAATTTGATCTCATTAACAATATAAGATTTATATAAATGAAACATAAACTACTCAATTATAATCATTGTCTTACATTTTTATATAATATTAGAAATATAAAAATAAATAAATTATATATAAAAATTACGAAAATCTTTAATTTTATCTTTATTATCATTAATTATTATAATTAAAAATTAAGATGAAGTCAAATTTTTTTTGTTTTCATTGTATTCTTCAAAGAAAATATTCAAAATTGAAAATTCCCACTTTTAATTCCTAATTTTTTTAGTAATCATTTGTAAAAAGATTAAAGTTCTCTTAAAGAAATATAAAAATTACCAATGGAAGATAAATGTGTGCACAAGTGCATGTGTAATTTTTTTCTTTTGCATAAAATCCTGAAATTAAATTAAATTTTAATTAAACAATATATTTAACTTGAGTATTGACATGTATATATTGAAAGCGCGCAAAATATATACATAACTTAAAAATTAACACATTGCCTTCCATTCATAACACAATAAGAAGAAAGAAGGGCATGCAATATATAAGTATTTTAAAAAGCTTAAACATTCATAAATAAGAACAATTCAAGAAAGTGTACAAAAAATATAAGATTACTAAAAAAGTCCAAATTTAGAAGTCTATATATATATATATCTATACAAAATCAATGCAATTTGTAAGATCAAATAGTCTCTCTCTCTCTCTCACACACACAGTAGACCAAAATTTCTCCTAATTGGCCTTCCAAATCTCTTTGCCGTACCCATTGCACACAAAGGTGCAATAGCTAGTTGAAAATTGTATCGGATGAAATGTCGTTTCATGAAGTCTAAACAATGACTAAACCTCCAAGGCTAAACTCTAACTAAACCTTGGTACAAAGGGAAAAAAAGAAAGAAAGAAAGAATGATTTTTTAATAGTCCACAATATGGGGCCGCTTTATATGGGTCTAAAGATGACTTATAGTAATATGGGTCTAAAGATAGCTTATTGTACTTGCCGTAGGCAATATACTATTGCATTCAGTTGTGGCTCAATTGATTTGGTCTTATAGGACCCTTTTTTAAGAGGCTTCCAAATTTGTTTTTTCGGGAAATTGGTTAGTATAATTATGAGATACTATATTTTATATTTTATTACTGTAAAAATGTTATTTTCATTAAATTTTTTAATTATTTATAATATATAACTATTATATATTCTAAAAACTTTACTATATTATATTTTTAATATATATATGCTATAAATGATTATTACAATTTATAACATATAATATATATTATTCTATAACATATAATATAAAAGTATTATATCATATATGCTATATTATATAATTTTAGTATTTCACTAACTCTTTATTTATTATTTAAATTATTATATACAAAGTTACTTATTTAATTTTTAATCTATAATAACTTTGCTTTTATTAAATAAGTATTTGGACTTGTGACCTTTCTTTCAAGAACAAACTTATAATTATGCCCATAGGGTAACTATACAATGAAATCACTATTCTTATCCCTGTCATTAAACCAAAAAAATAAGGGGTAACTATATGATGACACCACCATTCTTAACCATGTCATTAAAACCTTATCCATGTCATTAAAACAAAAAGGATAAGGCATAACTATACAATGACACCACCGTTCTTATCCATGTCATTTAACAAAAGGATAAGATTGCTGTTTTTTTCCTTAATCAATCAGAAATAACATCTATCCATTCAGTGTAGACTACTATTTTTATATTTTTTATGAATAGTTAAAGATTTTTTAAATTTGATATCTCTTAAACATCTCCTACAAGAATTTTATTTACAAAATATAGGTATGATAGTCAATAGCTTAAAACATCCATTAAAAACTAAACATCTCCTACAAGAATTTTATTTACAATATATAGGTATGGTAGTCAATAGCTTAAAACATCCATTAAAAACAAAATTATTGGTGCAACCGAACAATTTGAAAAAACAGAAAAATACAGGGGAGAAACAAACAGTTTTCACGTTTAGCTGACAGAAAATTGGTAGGCGTGCAGCATGTAGAGGAAAGGAAATGGACGGAGGAGAGAAAGCAGCCCTGAAGCAATGACCCCACTCCAGCCTGTCTCCTCTGCCCCATTCCATCAATTTTTGTACATAAATCCACAGATGGGTACTCTGTCTTTCAGTTCAATTCACACTGTGAATGGCAAATACCCTATTTTTCTCTGCTCCCCACACACTAATCTTATCCCACAAGAAGATTTCAGTACCATCTAATACTGTTTGTATTGACAGATATAGTTTTTCAAGAAGAAACCAACTTACTTATGTGAGCTCTGCCTTGAGAGCCAGGTATAATTGCAGAGCATTTAAGGAGAATTTATCTAAGCTTACTCAAAATGTGACTGTTCAGTCTCGAATCAGAGCTTACCATATGAGATGTGATGACAGTGAAGAAGAGGAAGATTATCAGAAGGTGTTTTATGATGAGAAGGCCCATTTTTACAAGGATTTTGCTGCATATTTGAGTAGAGTGTGGATGCAGAGCTCTCTGGCTGAGAAGTACTATCACAAGGCTATGGAGATTGAGCCCTGCAATCGGCATCTGTTAAGAGAATTTGCTGAGTTTGCTTGGGATAAATTGGGGAATCCCAACAAAGCCAAGGAAATTTATGAGTTTGCATTGCAGGAACACCCAGAAGATGTGAAATTGTTGGGGAGCTATGCTTTTTTTCTGTGGAAAGTTGAAGGATAAAAATAATGACATTGTATTTAGGTGCCTGATTCTATGGTTTTTTCCACAGAATGATTCCATTTGCAGTTTCAGTCGGTTTTGCTTCAGTTCTTTCTTATGGGCTTTAGAGGCTTTAGTTTGTAAAGATAAATATGGTCACAGTGCCATAAGGATTTGTCTAATAAGATGTTTTAAGACGAAGAGCTAAACAGTTGGCGAGTTGTAATTTCCACTTTAGTTGAAACAAATTGTAATTACTTTTTGAGTCAAAATAACATTGACAAATAACTGAATTTGATAAACAGCTAAAAACATTTTTGTGCGTGGGTATCTTATGATGCCCCTTGTTGAACCCTAGCAGATGTTCATGGGGGTTCACCTATGATATCGCATTGGTGCGAAGAAAACTCTATAAAGTTGGAGACCACCATTCACTAATATTTAGGCTTTTGGTGTAGTGATCACTAAGCTTGATATCAGAGTTGTTGTGGTGAGCTATGATGCCCTTGGCTGAACCTTGGTAGGCGTTCCTCTATTTGTTGGTGGACGTGTATCTGAACTAGATGGTGGAGTTGGTAGCTACATGTCCACAAGGGAGTTCACTTGCAATGGAACTCTAGTGGGACGAGAACCTCATCCTTAATACCGATGAGCATCATTCACTAATAGTTCAAGCTTTTGGCATACTTAACATGATTATTAGGGCACAAACCTAGCAACCATTTCTCAGTCATGCTGATGGGAACGAACTCGATATGTATGGTGGGGCTTCCACGTGTCCATGTTGCTTCAATGTTCTTTCGGGGGATAAAACCCCTCCCTGGATGCCCATGTTGCTCATCCTCACCACAACGCTAGTCTTTTGGTACAATGATACATCATAGTGGTATCATAGTCGAGGTCTTGAGGTCAAGTCCTATGAAGCATGGCGGGAAACCCCAATGGAAATTCTTCTTTCATGCTAGTGACATGCATCCTATCTAAATAGTGAGGCCTCCACATGTCCACATTGCCTCAGGGGTTCTTTTGGAGGTTGAAATCCCTCCCTTAATGCCCATGTTGTGTGTCCTCACTACTAGGTTAGTCTTTTAGTGTAGTGGCACATTACACATCAATGGATGAGATGATACTAGGATTTTCACTTTTATGATTAGGTCAAATATTTTACAAGGTGAGGTTGTTTTAAAAACTGCCTTCACCATTTTTAATAAATAAAGTAGCGGTTTCTTCTAGATTTGCAATGTTCGTTAGAGGTTTATATACTTGAAAATTAAATGTGAGGGATCATATGACTATTTACTTTTAAAATAGATGATAAAAGAATCATGTTGATGGTATATGTCGAATTGATTTACCACTGACAAAAAAAATAATGGCTTCAATTTAACGACTATCCCAAAATTTGTATTCATGCAAAAAATGATGAAGGTAACATGGCCCCTTGAAATTCCTTCATAATTTTGAAGGTACCAACAATGGCTCTAGTTGGGGAAGGTTAGTTATATACTAACATGAGGATTCATATCTTTGGTAGAGTAGACCATATGCCTTATTATTCTATTGGGTTCCTTATTTACATTATTTTTGAAAATTTGACTTAACCTTCTTTTGGTGGCCTTGGGCCACCAAAAAGATAAAACCAATACTTACCCCTGTCATAAAGCTGATTTTCATCACACAACAACATGATCAAACTAAAGAACTCATTGACTGTAACTGCCATTACTCCACATGCTCTTATAATCATCCATGAAATCATACTCTTTATCATTCTGAAGTCTAGCATCAAGGATTAGCTCAAAGATTTGATATTTACATGGAAGACCCATGTCATATTCATAACACTCTTCAAGATTTAGCTTATTACCATACTTTTGAAAAACTTTACCCATCTGGACTGAAAAATGAAAACACTCATACTCAACCACAATTAGTATCATCAAATTTGATCTCAACATTGGTTTGCACAGTCAAAGTACATGCTGATGTAGACTATGGAGAAAGCTATCATGCTCTTGAAAAGAAAAAAATTCATATTCTGGCTCAATGTATGACTGTATCTTATCATACTAATAATCATACTCACTTTCATATTCAACCTTTCCCATATGCTCATTATTTTTAACAATATATGAATATAAGATATCAACATCATTGATATCCCATTCTTGTAAAAATGAACACATCTCTGGCTCAAGCATAAATTCTGAGGTGGATTCCAAACCTTCATCCACGTGCACATAGAAAGCTTCAAGATTGGAATCAAACAAATCAGAGGGTAGCCCATTGCAAATGTCTTCATGGCACATATCTTCCTGATATGAATCACTGGTATATGAAACACTACCAACATCGCTTACGTCAACTTTACAAGATATTACCTCTCTATAATCAACAACACTTATGTCATTTGTATCATTACTATGATTCACGCCAATATCTTCAATGCTCACATCAAACATGAACACTTCCCTCTCTGGTTCAGGTATATAATTCAATTTTATTTTCATGTCATATGAGATATCTTCATGAAAACTCTCAAAAGTAGGCTCATAGAAATCTGAATTTTTTATCATCAATGTTTTCATACAAACCTTTACCTTTAGGAACATTTATATATTCAGATTCATGACTAAGATCCCTTTCAGTGGCATCAAAATTAATATTAAAACACCCATGCCCTGAAACACTCTTCCTTGGATCAATTGATTTATCTAAGCCCGAATCTGAAATTTCATGATCACCAGACCTTTCAAAGTCATTGAAACCCTCTATTGATACTGTCATACACTCCTTATCAATTTTATCAACATAGTGCACATATGAAGTGTTCATCAATGAACAAATATTTCCAAACACTTGCACATCAATATCATCCTCGTGCAAAGTAAATGATTCCATCTCAATTCTATTCAAATCATCTTGAAAAACAAAATGACATTCATCATGATCATTTTCATAACTTGGGATAGTATAAAGGAACTCCCCACTTTCATTCTCAACATCAGCAATGGTATCAACAATATGTGGGTCACTTTTATGCTTATGAGCACTAAATACTTCCAAATCAGATTCAGAAAGGGTTTCATGAATATTAAGACAACAAGCATCATTGGGAACTTCAGATATAAAAGTATACTCCAAAGCATTGTAACTATTATCGGATAAAACCTTAATTTCATCACATGTTTGTTCATTTGTTAATGGAAGTATCCTTTTACTATCATTAGCAAATGTGACCTTTCCATTTTGACTGATATCATTGTATGAATGCCTTTCAACTTCTCTTGATGAAGTATGTTTACTATTGGTGAACCCCATTGCTTCAAGGTTAACTAAAGCTTGCATATGCATTATGGAATGACTCATATCAGCATATTTCAGATACAAACCTTGAAGATCAATCTAATTTTCATTATTGGATGGAAAATCACTAAGACTAGTAAGTTCATGTTCATTTGAGCTAACCCTTTTAGGAACACAAATTTTAGAAGGTTTCTCATATGTATGGTCATGGGTAGATACATGAGGTGAATATTGATACAGTTCCAATGTACTCATATGAACATTACCATCTTCTGGTTTGGTCAATATTTGTGGGACGACATTTGGGACAACAAAATGGTCCATGTTTTGAAGATTATTTACAACCCGTGAACTGCACTTTTTATTTGCAAACAAATCTTTATTGATAGGCTTAAGTCTTCTTATCATTCCATTCTTAGAAACCATCTCAACGTTCTTTGAAATTTGGAATGCCTCATGCAAACTAGATGGATCTTTATTCCTCCATATGTAGCTCATCTTTTTATCAAATGCCCATAAGTATACAATCACTTCTATTTCATCCCGAGGTCTAAACTTCTTAGGAACTTTCTTCAATGCCCTTACAAATCTGAAATTAAACTTAGGAATAGGAGAGTATAAAGTTGTAACCTCCTAAGGAAGTAGGGTTCTAGGTGAGCGAGAAACCCTAAGAGGTCCTTAAGGGAGTAGTGAATAATTAAGAGCAGTTCTTGTAGAAGAGTCTCCCTATCAGTCTTAGGAGCTAATGCTTTGGGAGAAGGGACTAAATTAAGCGGAGATTCAGGTGACCCACCTAGCAGTGAAACAAGCATTGATTAGGAAGTTGCATTTGGAAGGAGATTCTATGGTTGTAGTCATGATAGTTACGAATGGTGCTTCTCATCCCAGGCACTTGAATAGGTATGTCAAACTAATCAGAGAAAAATTAGCCCAATTCAAAGATTTCAAAATCACTCATATTAAGAGGGAGGGAAATTCACAAACAATGAGCATATACATTTTTAGAGTTGGGGGTTAAAATGACAGAGTCAGGGAAAGCAAAACTCTTGGAGGATTTAAGGGAGATGAAAGGTGAAGGGCTTAGCTGGGAAGAGCAAGTTGATTTTAAGAGACATATGACCAAGGCGATAAGATTGGTAATAGCATGGTTAACGACTAGATATTTGATTTGAATTTAAAAAATATAAAATGCCCACGCAAACAAAAGTATGATTTGGGGAGGCTTTTCCCACACATGAAAATAAAGGTGTGCCCATTAATGATGAATGGCATTCTTCACTGGCAGGAGAGGAGTAAGGTGGCATTCAAACCGAGCATGGGACATGATCGAGGCGTGATTTGTTGAAGATTAGGCATTCTTTGGGGTAGGAATAATCTAGAAAGGTGTAGAATATTTATGCCTTGGCCTTCTTCATTTGGTAATTGCTTCCAAAATTTGACAGCAAAGAATTAAGGAGTGGCAGAAGCTTGGTGTTGTGATGGAGGTAAACTTCACACTAAAACCCTCCGTCAACAGAGACCATTCTATGGTAAGGTGTCGTAGAGGCGTTTGAAGGGAATTTTCAAGTATGGGGAGATGAAGTTTATGCATATTTTGTACATTCTACTGGGAGAAAAATTTATGGAGACAAATTTCCGATATCATGTCAATGTTGTCATTTCTTCTGTTGTGTTTGCATGGGCTTTATAGTTGGGCACGCGAGAGGAAGCTCTCTGGATCATGAGGGAAATAGTAAAGCTTGAGTGGATGAGAAAGATAGTGAAGATGCTTTCTTATGCAGAACATGGCTATGGATTTTGAGTGTTGAGGGAGGGATGGAGGTTAGTTGAAGGTTCATGGGGAGCCTTCCAATCATTCTTGGTTTGGAGCATGACAGTCAGGAAGGGGATACAAATCAATGATACCAGAGATGGGTGGGAATCACTCAAGGAATTCGTGTGAAAAGGATCTCACAGAGCAAGCTAGGTTGTGTGGTCGAGCTAGTGGAAAAAATACATCGAGGAAGTCCAATTGAGGGTCCACCTCTTCCCCTGCAATTCATAAGTCTATGGATGGTGGGTGTTTTATGCGAGATAATATGGCTATTGTTGCTGCAATTCGCAAGAAAAGAAAGAAGAAGACCCAGGTAGTAATAGAGGTAGGATTTGTATGAGTCCTCCAGGTGGAGTAGGTTTTTTTCTATGCTTGTGTATAGGGACAAAGGGGTTATGGGTCTGTAAATAAGACATTTTGGTTGTCCAATAGTTATGAACTATTTTGTAATCATGTTTAATGGTTGTTTATAGCTAGAATAGAGGTAGGAGTAATTCAAGTTGAATAGTATCACTTGCAGGCCCAATTTTGTCAATGGCGAAAGATGATAAAACATATTAGAAAATTGGAGATCCAATCTCTTACATCTTCCTTGAATGATTGTACAAAGAATTTCATAACCACATCTTCTTATTCTATTTCATAATCCTCAAGTAAATCTGCAAATAATTACAAGTGTTTTGAAGCAAACTCATATCTCTATCCAGTGAATTTAGGTATTTTGTCCTTAATTTCTGGTGGTATAACATTAGGGTAACCATGAATATCACGAATATATTTTTGAATGCTGAAGTTCCTCCTATAACATCCTTGGAGCTATTCACTAGGCATGATTATAGTTGGAGATACACAAGGCTAAAATGTTTCACAATACATTTTCACTTGCTTTTACAAGCATATGACAACAACATTGCACTTTACTTACAATACAAACTCAAGCATATGTTAACATACAACTTTCATCATAACTATGCTTGATACATTATTTCAATGAATTTGCACACTGAGGTGAAACTTACAACATATAGATATGCAAATACATTTCTAACTCTTCCCTCTCGATTAGTGTTGAATCCACTTAATAGGGAAAATACTTTTTCTCAAAAATAACTTTCAGATTTGACAATATTCATTTGAAACTTATGAAAATACCTAGAAATTTTATAGCAACAGTAGAACTTTGTAGATCTTGAGATTTTCTTCAAATCTTCAACAATTTCTTCATCTCAGTTTCGCCACCTCCTTGCAGAGGAAAATTTTAAACAACTAGAAGCCATTTGAAACATGAAATTATTTTGGGTTTCTCTCAATAGCAGAGCCACATACTTTCCTTCAAATTTTCTGCAAATAAAAACTTCTCCAGGCTGATATTACATAGATCTGAAACAAATTTAAGATTCTAAACATTATGGACTCTAACTGGCTCTTGATTTAACAAGCAACACCAAAGACTTTAGGAAAGATTTAAAAAGACATTTTCATCTCCTTTCCCAGTAGAGTCGCCATTTTGTTAGTGATTTTTCTTGTAGGGAAAGAAAACAATAATTAAAAAGGCACAAATGTCTTCTTCCCTTTGAGCTCCACAACACTCAAGAGGGTGATCCTATTCCATAAATCTGCACATACAATAAACCTTTGACAAACAAATTTATAGACTTATAACCCGGTGGATGATTCTCAGATTTACCAATAATGGGTGTTCATATTTCATCAACATCAGACAACCCCATTTGTATTTAACACTTGTTGAGAACAAAACCTAACCCAATTCTACCTCTACAAACATGAAAGTTAAAAATGATTTGATTTAATGTTTCTGAAAATAAAAAGGGTCATATAAAGACTAGTGCCTCATCCTGGCAACAAAGTCAAATATAAGACTGTACAATAGAAATCCTATCAAAAAATTCAATCCTCTCAGTGGATCTTTATATTAGTGCTTTGCAAATATGAACATATACCTCTAGAAAACAACTGTTACGACCTACACATTCTATCTCTAACTCATAAAATCATTGTATTATTTACATGCTTCTCATAAAATATTTCAGAATCCTTTTTTTGGCTTTGGAATCCCTTTTATAAGAAAATAAGGGATGCTACAAGCTACAAGCCAGAAAACCCTATTAGCATATGGTAACCACCACCGGTTATTTGAAAAAAGTGTTGTCCATCAAGGATGATCTTCCACCATTTTGTCTTCTAGTGTAGTTGTTGTGTTGGCTTGTTGGTAGTTCTTAAGTAAAAACAACTCGGTGAACCCGTGAAATCTATGAGCCATGCCACCATCGCACTTGGATGGTCATGTTACAGAGGAGCCACAAGTACAAGATTTACAACCTCCTACACCTAAGGGAAGACCATGGGTTGTTTATTCTCATCTTCTACCTTCACTGAATGATAGGATTTTGATGAGTTTTAGAGGGTGCTAAATATCCATGTATCCTCATTTCTTGGTCATTCAACCAAGCCCTTCGATGCAACCTACCATGAAAGGTAGAGTGAGAGGTAACAAACAGAGATAGTTGTTATTTGTGAGAGGCAGAGGGAGCCTACTCTTGCATTTGAAACTTTTGATATCTCTATATCCACTTCTGATCCTTTTAATATATGTATAACCGCAAATCTCCTCTATGTAACCATAGTCTTTGTATATCTCCTACAACATCATTACAAGCCACCACATCCTTCTCCTTGTGGATAATCTCATATTTACCATACAACAAAGAAAATGAGGTTGAATGGAAAACTCAAATAACCCCATATGGTGTTTATTTTTTTTCATCTAAAGCTTTTCCCTCTAGATTTTTTGAACTTACCAATTAAGGGAACGACATGCAATTATCCTTGATGTAACACACATTGAACAATTTATTTAAAAATATTTCAAGACTGCCAGAATCTTTGCTAAAATTTTGTTCAATCTGATAGCCCAAATCTGTCTGCCAGTAGAATACATTTACTCATGCCTTTACTGATTGGAAAAATCTCTGCAATCTAGCATGTAAGTGTCATTTCACAATTGGGATTCCTAATCCTTCGCCATGCCTATGAAATGCATTGTCAAATCCCCTTGACTTTTCTCATTTGGAAAATGTTATGCTTATGAGGCGCCATATGTATTTCTATGATAGGATTGACCCCCGGTGGACCTTATTAGGGATACACATATGAGATACCCCACTCTTAATCTAGCAAATTCATTAGCTATGAACAACCATCATAGAAACACAGGATCTCAAATTGCTTTTCTTGTAATACATACCCTGCACTTCTATTGCTCAACTGATTACCTACTTTTCCTCTAGCGGAATGCTGAGGTGCATAACTCATGTATATATTCCATGAAAACCTCAAGCTTCCACTCTTCTTTACGCACCTTCTCAGAAAACCGAGTGGAACAACGAGGTCTATCCTGCATTCCATAGTCTTCTCCATATTTCCTCGCTCTTTTTCACACACTCATATGAAACCATGCAGAAAAGTGGGGTTCACATATCCCATAAGCATTCAACACTTCACCCCTCTAGTCCACTTAACTCTTCTCAGCATCATTTTATGCATAGTGGTTTCTCGGGGTACATCTCATTCTTTTGTGTGTTCTTAATACACAAGCCCCTTATTTCTGCGACCTCTCATTTCATATTACCGTATACCCTGAGGAGACATAGGGTACCATAATTTTGTTTCATTAGGCATATTTCACGTGACCCCATCTTTCCGCAACTATTTTGAAATATGTTAAAAAATCTTAATGTAAAGTCGGGGTGCACCGCTTTATCCTTTCACCTTATGACATTTTTTGTACCCTACAGTCCCAAAATTCTTTCCCCTCAATACCTCAGCAGAAACCTAGGGATAAAAATATCCCACTTTATATGCAACCCCACATTTTCATTGCCTTTTTTGCAATATTATAAAAGATCCAGCGGAAGCATATGATAAGTTTTCCCTATTAAGGGGGTTTGAACAAATTGTTAAAAATGAAGATGGTAAAATAAAATTTTGTGCAAATCATTTCAATGGGATTTTCCAAGTAATTGTAGGATTTGAGAGATACAAATCGACAAAATGCCAAGAATACCTGCATGCAAGTAACCTATTACAGGAGAGAAGCAGAAAGAGGAAAAAGCAGAACTCAGAAGTTACTCAAAATGAGAGAGCAAAATTATAATCCGAGTTAATGAAAAAAGAATTACAAGGTTCAACCTATAAAGGTGAAAAAAATGCTAAAGCCTAAAAAATCTAGGTTGCACATTAATAATTAATAAAATAATTAATTATTAATGTACCTAAGAGAAAGCTTAAGCACTAAAGAGTAATAAAACAACTTAACTAATTAAATCAACATGATTTAATTAATAAGCAAACTAATGATTACTCTAACACCCCCCTTAAGCTAAGCTCAGGAGGTAAGCTACCCTAGCACAACTATGAAAGCAGGAAAATGGGTCCTGACAACAAGGCCTGATTAGGTACCCAAAACAAGGAAATCTCTGTAAACTGGAGAAAAAAGAGAAAACCCAGTGGGAAAAACTCTTCTCCAAAAAGAGATAGAAAGATGAAAAAAAAAATGGCTCAACAGACTCTCAAAACCATAAGTACAACCAGCCCCCCCATGAGAGAGGGATGAGACACCAAAGCCCCCTAGAATGATGGAACCCTTGTGGGAATGATCGAACCAATATAACTCTAATGCGGAAGAAACAAAGGGACGAACCAACAAGGAAACCCCTGAACAAGAGGTGAAACTGGGAGGCCTAACTGACGCTCAAAGGAGAATGCATGAGACTCCTATAATGGAATCTCCAATGAAGGTGGGCTATTAGATGGGATGAATCTGACATCTGGGAGGAGAGGAATGTCCTCAGATATTCCCTCAACAACTGGAGTAGGTGGCTTGATGCAAGGAGCGACCATAGTAGGTACTGCTGAAGAGGAATCACGCTGAACAGATGCAAACTCAATAGGAGGAGGAGGTGTAGAAGCCACAACGCTGATCTCAGGAACAACACATAAGTTCAGGTGACCCGACTGCTCCTCAATAGGCACTCGTGAAGTAGGAGAGATATTCTATGACAATGGAGATGGTGGACCAAAATGAGAGAAAGAGTACAAGCGGGTAGCATGATCAACTATCCCTGTGGCAACAATATTGCCTATCGCACTATCTCTGATGTGCATTGAATCTGGAGTGAACTCAATTGTCTTTCCTGTTTCACTGTGAGTAATCTAATAAATAGAGAGAAGGTTAGAGGACAAGGGTGAAACATAGTACATCATGGAATGTACCATCATCAATGTCAATAGAACCTTCCCACAGACGATCATATCAGTGTTATTCTCCATCAAAATGTGTGGGGTAGGAGAAGCCTCAAAAGAGGAGAATAAACCCCGAGACGATGCCATATGGTATGAAGCACCTGAATCTAGTAGCTACTTGGAAGAGGGAGCAATAGTAGATGCACATAATGCATGACCCTTTTCGTTGTCCAACCCATCTACCTGAGAAGGTGATGAAGAAGACCAGTGAGAAGAGGAGGAAGGAATATCAATCTTTCTCTTGTGAAGAAGAGCAGTCAAATGAGAAATTTTTTGGGCATATCCATCTATCTTCTTTTGAAAGCACTGTGACTCATCATGATTGTGCTTATTACAACAAGCACACTTAGGTTTTTCGATCTTTGATTTCCCCTTTTTTGGGGCAGGTGGGCTAGAGGAATGCTGAGAGGGAGAATCCTTCCATAACTCTATGGTTGGTGATACCTGTTTCTGCTTCGGCTTTTGTGAAGATGGGTGAGCAACCAAAGCATGGCTCATGGAGCCAGAATTATCATTTAACTGTTGAATCTTTGAATTCTCTTGAGTCAACCAATCACAAAAGGCCTCAAAGGAAGGCATATTGTGCCTAGGACCCAAAGCATCCATAGTGGAATAGAAAGTGGAGGAGAAGATCTGGAACTATCCTCGAAGCTTTGAAAGTATTAGAAAGATACACTCATTATCTGAATTGGTCTTCCCACATCCCTGTAAAAGTGAATGGAGAGAATTGAAATTCATCAAGAAGTCCTCAATGGTGGGAAAAATATCAGGAGATAATGATGTCAACTCTGCATCAAGCTGTAGTGCCCGAAACTCATTCACTATGCCAAACATATTAGCAAACTTTCCCCAGATGGTCCGAGGAGTGTGCAAATTCTCCAAATGAAACAAGAGACTGTCAGAGATATTTAGTGCAATTAAGCCCATGGCTTCATCCATCTTGTTCATGTGATGAAGAATCTCAAAAGGACGCTACAAAACAGGTTGGTTCTCATCCAGACATGACCATAAACCCCGTGACATGAGCAATCTGGTCATGTGTGCTTTCCAGGTATGGTAGTTATGTGGCATCAGCCGGTCAACTGAAGGGTTCGACATTGAGAGAAGAAGATAAAATAAGAAGGGTCTTTCTAAAGTAAATTACAGAAATTAAAATGCACCCCCCCATAATATATAATTATATCCGCTGTACACCAAAAGATAACTTAGAGAGCACAAAAAACAAGAAGAAAACCTGGTGACCTGATGCAGTGAGGAGAGAACCTGAAGCCACAACTTTGACATTGAAAAAGGTACTCAAATGGAAATTTTTTTATACTAAACCCATGTGAGGAGAACCGGCTCAGAAAGAGATTTTCGACGGTGTATGGAACTTTAAATTTCGACCCCGTATGCTCAAGATATGGCCAAAACACTGAAGGCAACCTTTTTTTGAAGAAGTGTCAAAACTGTGTGACAGTTTCGTGGCCGTCAATTTTAAGCCAGAATGTTGACTTGCAAATGATGACATCACTGCCTGCACATTTGTACCTTTCCAAAAGGTACGCACCTTTTCTTTCAAAGTTTTTTAAAAAAAAACTTTACAAAAGCTTTTTAGAAACTTTAGAAAAAAGTGTATTTTTTGTTTTTTTTTGAAAAAAAAACAAAAAAAAAAACAAATTTGCTATTTTTTTATTTTTTATTTTATTTTTTTTGAACATTTTTTTTGAAAAATGTGCCCAAACAGCCTGGGAGAGAGAAATTTTTTCCCAGAGGTTAGTGTAGCAAAAAATGATGAACTTCATATGAAAAATGAATCTCCCAGACCTTCTGTGTGTGATGGTGATGTTCATTTTTGCTCAAAGTGCTCCTTAAAAATGCGCCTCTTTCAGATTGAAGAGAAAACCATAAAAAAGCTATAGTTTTCACCCTCGAATCACTGCTTCAAAAAACACCAGACCAGACAACAGCAGTATGGCTCTGATACCATGTAGGATTTGAGAGATACAAATCCACAGAACACCAAGAATACCTGCATGCAAGTAACCTGTTACAGGAGAGAAGCAGAAAGAGGAAAAAATAGAACTCAAAAGTTACTCAAAATGAGAGAGCTAAATTATAATCCGAGTTAATGAAAAAAGAATTACAAGGTTCAACCTATAAAGGTGAACAAAACTCTAAAGCCTAAAAAAGCTAGGTTGCACATTAATAATTAATAAAATAATTAATCATTAATGCACCTAATAGAAGCTTAAGCACTAAAGAGTAATAAAAAAACTTAACTAATTAAATCAACATGATTTAATTAATAAGCAAACTAATGATTACTCTAACATTAACTCTCAAGAGGAATCATCAATCAAAATTTTAACATGGCCCCTTGATATTCTTTTAGAAATTTTAAGGTACCAACACATCCTCCATCCATAATCCTATATAATCCCATCCTCTTTTTCCATGTCTCTGATTTTGGATATCCCATGCATTTCCTCCATTCCATATTGCCTATCATATCCCCTATCCTATTCATACCCTCCATCTTATATCCCTTATCCAAATCCATCCACCTTTCCTACATTTTGATCTTCATAAAAAATTAGAGGCACTATAATATCCATGCATGCTTTGGACAATACAAGCCTTCATTCCCTCCATGCACATCCATTAAACATAATCTTTCCATCTCATATATATTTACCCACCATCTCCCCATCTTTCATTATCCTATCTCTAGTATGGGGCATTTCACTCCTTTGTCACATAGTTCTTGGATCTTCATCCTTTAATCCCCCATATCCTTCCATTCCATATTACCTATCCATCCATTCCGTCCCTCTATCTCCTATCCAAGCCATATCCTCATTCCACCCTTCCTTTATCATACCTTGGTTATCCCTTGTCATTGCTCCCAATCCATTCTATCCTTTTTATCCAAGTTTCAATTCAATCCCATCCACTCTATTTGTCTTTTCCTAATCATGTCTAATCTATTTATCCTACAATTTTATCATATCCAATCTATTTTATCCAATTCATTTATCTTTCAACCCCATTCCATCCAACTCATTCATCCAAAAAATCCCTATAATCCAAAAAAAACAAAACAATCCAACCAAGTGCAATCAATACTAATCCATGCAATCCAATCTTATAATCTAGCACATAATCCTTAATCAAGCCATCATCTTGATCCAAATAAGATGATAATCCATTGATCAAATTTTTAATCAAATCATCATCATGGGATTTATCCATCCCAAATCCTTTGGATGTGCATTATTCTTATTGTTAACTTTGTCATTCTCAATTAATCATCATCAATCAATCCATCAATTATTTTTCAGCTTGACTAGGGGCAAAATATTGGTTTGCTTTTAGTAATATGTGCATGCTTGCTTGTTGCTTGTATGTGTTAGCATTTTTTGCATTTTTCATGGTCGTTGCATCCTATTGTCATAAGACATCATGGTCTTCCATATAATAGTGTCATAAGACATATGGTTGTATTTGACCTTTTTTTAATCATGTATTTGACACATTGTCATCTTGGTTCCTCATACCTTGGTCCATAGTGTCAAGTACAATATCAAACCTAGGTTACTCACACCATTACAACATGACTTTCTTCTATTCATCCTTCATCACCCCTATCCTTTTCCCTTTCCTTCCACATTCCTATTCATTTCAAGAGCACACCTATGTTCTTTGAACCCACCTGTCCTTTCGAGGGGGTGTACCACTCCCTTCTCATCATCCTTCCCCATCCTACCATGACTAGGGAATCATGCTTCTAGTCTTATCGCTTTCCATCTACTATGTTTTATTCTTCTTTGATATAACATCACTTCGTGATGCTACAACAAAGAGGGGAAAAATGTAGACACCAAAATTTGTCCATATGAACACAATTACCTTTTATTCTAGCCATTTAAATAAATATTTATTATTAATTTAATAATAATTTATCTTTACCTTATCCCTAATTAAATAAATTTATATTTATTTAATTATATTATCTTTTATCCTACCCTCTATTAAATAAATTTACATTTATTTAATCCCACCTTTATCCCCGACTCTTGATTAAATAAATTTACATTTATTTAATATTTATCCTATCACATTTCTGTTGAGTTTAATTAATCTCAAATTAATTAAACTAACTCATAGCGTAAATCCGCCCACCTTTTCCTAAATCCCGCCCACTAATTAATCCATGATTAATTAGCTTAATTTCTTTATTCCTACACCCATTAGCAATTTACCATAATTTAAAATTATCTCACACATGTGTGAGCACAATTTCAAATTATAGATTAACCCACCTTGAGCCACTCCCCAGATGTGTACTTACCTTAAGCCACCCAAATCTTACACATTTGTCTCCCACTTTCTCCTTGAGACTTGCTCACACATGTGTGAGATTTCTTGAGCCTCTCAACTCTTACATTGTCCCCCACTTGAGATTTATTGCCCAACTCCTCAAAGTTGCTCACACATGTGTGAACAACAACTCGCCTTTTTGGATGCTCAAACCTTTCTTATTTGGCCTCCACCTCATTTCAACATCATTGATCCAAATGAATCCTATCCCTTTAAATTTAAATCTCAACCATCAATTTCTCTCAAAAATCTATAAATTGAGTCTTCTCCTCATTCCTCATATCCATCTTTTCATGCATTGTTATGCTACAGGTTTAGCGAGAAACCACAAATCTCCATAACAACATTATCAACACTTTCTTGTTTGAGGTTTGCATATTTTGTGTTGAAGTAGTTTATGTTTATATCTTATTTCATTTCTATCACATTATATGCTTATTCCTAAAACATTTTGAGGTATGCATGTCTAATGTTAGAATAGGCTTAGTTGCTTATGTGTGTTCTTTATTTACATTTTCATTCATCACAGACGTATGTGGTCATTATTTTGGAGAGTTCACAAATTGGAGAAGTCCTACCAGAATAATTAGTCATTTCATTCTATACAAAAGTTTTGTGTTGAATAAATTTTAAAGATTGGGAGTTGGCCTTTTTGGATTGAAGGGTTTCGGTTTTCATTTCTTTCGAATTTGATTCTACATTTTTAGAGGTAGGCAATCGAACTTTCGTAGGTTCAGTTAAGATCTATATTGTTCATGTCATAATTTATCAGTGCATACATGACATCTTTTTGGTTAAATTATTGTTTGTTCAATTCTTCTCCAACTACGCCATTCTTGGTAGGAATCATTATTTTTTTCCCCTTTGAGAGGTGTGTCATTTGTTTTGGGCACATGGAGTCGTTCAATGAATTTTATCCCCTTCTTTTTCAAGCATCAAGTTCTGTTGGTTGTATTTATTATTCAACATGTTTTCATACACCATGCAAGGACATTATTCTTGGTGCTTTAAAAAATGGCTTTTCTTATCTTTGGTCGCAGTTTTTCTACTTCATGGACTGTGCTAATTCATGTAGTGCTTCTCCAATTCTAACTCGGTAAGGAGCTGTTATGGTAGGTAAACCCTTCATCCCTTCTATTAGATTACTAGCTTGAGTTGTTAGACCTACAATATTCTATACATAGAGCAAAATATATGAATAATATATGCGACTTTACAACTTTCATAAATATATAATTTAACTGACCTGCTGTTATTGAATGAAAAAATATATCAAAAATCTATTTTTTATAATTTACAAATGATTTGGTCTCATTTATTTAATATTTTTCTTTATAATTTTACAAGAAATAAAATACATAATTTATTTAAATTAGAAATATTATTAATATAAAGATATTAATTATAAGATTAAAATATATATATATATATATA
>MU225863.1:1455519-1505289 GCA_018584345.1 Thuja plicata
GGTTGGCTCCTCACAGGGCATCACTTTAGAAGAGTGAAAACTTGGTAGCATGTTACTGGTGGTTTTTCCCATATTGGGTTTCCACATTAAATACTTGTGTCAACTTGTGTGAATGCTTATGGTTTGTCTTACTTTTATGTTTCTACAAGTTAATTTCAATTGACAGTAAACTGCATGATTAAAGTTTTTGACTTATGCTACTGCTGCCGAGTAGATCTGAAATATAGAAATTTTTATTTACTACATCTAGACCTGAGGATAACTGATTCACCCCTCCCCTCTTAGTTATTCTAAATTCATTCTAACAGTCCTTTTATTGAAGTTATCTTCACTCTCCTCTAGACACAAGAGATTAATTTCCTCTTCCATATGCTACCCAACTGAATAGATTGATTACTTGTTGTCCTAGCATTAAAATCCACAATTAAGATTGTGTCTCCTATAGAGTTGAAAGCAAAAGTAATTTTCTTTAAAGCTGCATATGGATCTTCCTTGTCAAGATTTCTTTTCTTTTAAAACCTTGAAATTTTAGGTGTTAAGTAGCAAGCATCCAGCCACATAACCACCCCGAATTCTTCAACTTTCAGCCATATAAACTATTTATTTGAGTCTTCTTTCTCCACTTTTATGATTTTGTTGCATGTTTCTTTAATTAGTATTGTTATCCCTATGTGTCCTTTACCTATTTCCATCTCTTCATTCCAAATAGAGATTTTATTATATCCTTCATATTCTGGGATTGTGCACCCTTTATGTTCATGCATTTCTATTAGAAAGATAATGTCTTTCCCTTCAGCCATGGGCGCCAACCCCGGTCCTCTTCTCCATGGATATCCTCTACAATTCCAACTAACCATGTTTAGATACTCTCGTGGGGTCCAAAATCCCTATTTTTGGTGCGTTGGTCCACTAATACATTTCACCCCAATTTTCGACGAAGCATTATATTTCTTTTGCTTGGTCGGATTATAGAAGGATAATTTTGATTGTTTTTTAATCCATGCCCGTGTTTGTCAAAATTACAACGATGATAGAGTCAATGCTCGTGGTCATCTTAATTCTGACGATCACGGGCATAACTTAAAAAAAGTTACATTTCAATTCATTATGTTATGCGCCAGAGAGGAGTTTTACCCAGCAAAGAAGAGGTGATTGAGGGCGCATATCCATGTTCTTGGAGCTTATGATAGGTGAGATCGTATGCCCACGATAATTCTCATTGGCTGTGCATCAATTTATTTTTTCCCTTTTATCAACAATTTTATCAAATACTTTGTGTGCCTTTTTATGCTTGCACATTTTGCGTACACGTCTATAATTTTAGATGAAAACTTATTTTCAACTATTTGTTGATGCATTAGCATCCATTGTTGCAAAGATCCAAGGTAGGAGAATGTTGGTGAAGGTTGCTAAGTTAGGTTGTACCCATTCCAATTGCATTTCACGAAACACATCTGAGGCCTTTTCAATAAACCTATTTTGAGCATAACCTAGAATAAGTGCCGTCCATGAAACCACATTTTTCCTCGACATTTATTTGAAATTTTTTAGAGCTTCGTCAAGACTTCCATCCTAGGGATATACAAATATCATTACATTTCGTGAGAACCTCTATTTTGCACATACTTTTGCCCTTTTCGTAAATAGAAAACTGGGAACAATATGGCCACCCATGCCTTCGAAGCCAACAAACTATACTTACTAATTTCAAGATCTAGCACGTCAACTAAAACAAATTCCTCCTTCACAAATAGACTTGACAAGTGCATAATAGTTTGGTAATCTAGATCTAGGTCGAAGCAATTTTATGGGAAAATGGAAGCTACCTGCAAATAATAAAGTCTTCTTGGAGCCCTTGGGATAAGTACTTCATCCCCTACAACCATCTTTATAACATGCTCTATGTCCCAAGAATCCCATTTAAACACCCTCTATAGATGTTGAATGAGAAAAGGCCTTGAGACTGGAAATTCCCATTACTGAATGGGAATGAGAATCTTCAGATTTTAGTGGCCTATACTCCATCTTTTCATAGATGATAAAGATGGGGACGTCTTCCACCAACTACACTAGAGATTCACTACTACTGGATGAAGAATAAAATTAAACTTATCTTTGTGAAGGCTTGCTCCAAAACATAGGTATATGTTAATGTGTTTAGCTACAATGCTAATAATATGACTAGTACTTTCATGCATGTAAATAAAAAATCATTTTTATGTTAGTAATAACTGGGGGGGGGGGGGGGGAATCAGNGGGGGGGGGGGGGGTGAATCAGTGGCCTCAAAAATATTCCAATAATCAACCCAAAAACTTAGTACCACAATATTAAGCCTCTAGTTATCTTTAGTCCTATAAGATGAATGCCTCCATATACTATTATCAAAATACTACTGCTTAGAATGCTTTGTTAAACCTTCTACTGTATGTTTACCAAATAGCAGTCTGTTAATTTACCAAAAGACAGTAAATTATCTAGAGTATACTGATCAATCCTTATAAGCTATGTGTAATGTAAAACAATAAAGTAATGACTCATAAACACATTGACACATGTATTTTTAATGTGGAAACCCTGTAAAGGGAACAACCACTTGGGACTGGTAACCCAAAATTTTCACTCTTTTGAAGTGAGCTCAGTGAAGAGCCAACCTTGTTAAAGGTTCCAAACACATTGTTAGGTGTGACCTTGTTAGAGGATTTAAAAGTTTAGTCTGTCACTTGATATCGGAAATCTCTATGCTACCTTCCTTGATCAAACACTCACTTGGCCTGTCAATAGGTATCTGACATTTCATACTATCTTCATGATCAAAGTTTTTGATACTCCTTGGGATGTATCTCAATATAGAAAGGATCTTTAAATCCCGCTCGGTTAAGAGACTTTCTGAATCAATGGTTAAACTAAAATAGTATGATATGTTCACATATACAACTTATACTTGCAGATTTTCAAATCTATTGTAATCTCATAAAACTAATCTGATCAATATATCTATGTTTATACCTTTGCTCCACTTTACTTCTACTCGGTGATGTTGTGCTCTGTTGCTCGGTGACCGCAGAAAACTTTAGCTCTTTCCTCATCTTGATTGATCAAGATTGTATGAAGTTTCTCTTCAGCATCCTCTTTTTATTCATTCATCCACTCAATTCATAATGAATTAAGTTGTCTCTTTATAGACATGATATCACCATTTTTAGGTTCTTTATTTTCTTGATCTTGGCGTGAACCGTAATCTTAGCCAATTAGATTTAAAGAAAAACTCCTATTTTATCTCGCAGAGATCATCTTGCCAATTGGAAAAAATAACTTTAAATCCTTTACTTATCTCTGGCTTTATCTTGTCGATGAAAACAAAGATAACTACCAGTTAAGTCCATATTTAGCTCTGCTAGCTAGATATTTTGTCGTTTATGAACTTAAGTTAATTTCAATGTTTTACCTCTTTGATAGCTTTGGTCAACACTCCAGTTCTCCTTGGGCTTCTCCGTCAGTTTACACTATGTTTCTGGCCACCGGTTATGCTTGTGATTCTGCTCGTCAGTAATGCTCATCGGCATTCTTTCTCAGGCATCACTGTGACTTGAATTTCAGTGGTCTCTGTCTGTCGATTTCCACTGACCATTGGTGTTTGAAGTCACATAGTGAATGCTTGTCTTTTATTTATTACTGAAAGCATAATCTTTTTCTCTTTGATTCTCTGAAGTCTTTGAGACTTTGATTATAACCGATTAGATTATATCAAGTTGACATCAATGAAAATACAATCCATTAACTGATTTAATGTCTTGTATTATCCTTCTGCATTTCAGTGATCAACTTAACATCGTCAAACATTCAATCAGTTATATGTCATCAATATCTCCCTTTGGCATTGATGGCAACATACTACATTATCATACTATACAATTACTAATACAATATGAAATATATCAGTTTCATCAAGCTTTCCTAATGTAACTATTACAAATGTCTGACTCTTGGTAAGCTCAAAAATAGCTTAGATATGTTTCATGCAGAATGGTTGTCTTCAATCTTTAAGCCCTTCACTGGATAGAGGTATCATTTGATATATTTGTTATGATATGTGCTCTGCCTTGATTTTTCCTCTTCTTGATAATCTCTTTTTCTTTTGACAAGAATGTTTCTCTTTGTCTGAACTCTCTCCATTTGTTACTTCTCTCCCTTAGATGAATATTTCATATATAATCAATTTCTCTCCCTTTGAATATTGATTAACTCTTTCTTTTTTATTTTCAAGAACTTCACCTTTATGGATAATGATATAATATTTTCTGATCAATGAGATAATCTCTCCCTTTATGATAATTCAAATATCTCCCTGATGATAATGAGATCATCTCTCCCTTTGACAACAATGCCAAACAAAATAGTTCTCCTTGTTTTTATCATTTTCCATTCTTTACATAATATATTCCTTGAATTTCCCTATCCATCAGCAATACAATGTCTCTGGTTTTTGGTGCATACTTGTACCTTGCTGTGTACAAATGTATCTATTGTTGTCCATCTCAGTGTTTTCTTCAACATGACTGATCTTCAGATGTGGTATAGGCTGATGCAACCTCCTAGTCAGCTTACTGACCGATAGATAAGGGTTGGAACCCTAGTCTCTGTCTCAGGTACTCAAATGTATCCTTCAGTAATGGCTTTGTGAATATGTCAGCTAATTGTTCCTTTGGTTGAACATATTCCAGTGTCACTTCCTTTTCTTGCACTTATTCTCTTAGATAATGATACTTTATAGCAATATCCTTAGTCTTAGCATGCATGACTAGATTCTTAAGAATGTTTATTGCACTGGTATTATCACAGTAGATAATTACTAGTTCAAGAATCTTCATATTCATACCTTCTAGTAATTGTTTGATCCATGCAATATTGGAGCAATTTGCAGCAGCAACCTCATACTCTGCTTCTGCAGTAGACTGAGAGATACATCCTTGCTTCTTGCTGATCCATGTGATAAGTCTATCACCCATGAAGAATGCTCCTCTAGTTGTGCTCTTTTGTTCATCAATGTTTCCAGCCCAATCAACATCTGTATAGACTTGTAGCTCAAATTTTCCTTCTCTTTTATACCACAAGCCATAGTCCTCGGTGTTCTTCAGATATCTCAGAATTCTCTTGACAACAGTCATATGTGATTCTTTGGGATTAGTAGAGAATCTTGCAACTATTCCAACTGCATGTGCTATATCTGGTCTGGTATGAACAACATACATCAGTTTTCCAATCATTGATCTATATAAGGTTTGATTTACCTCATTTGATTTGTCTTCTTTTGTCAACTTACATACGGTAGCTATAGGTGTTCCAACTGGTTTGGAATCTTCCATCTTGAATATCTTCAACACTTCCTTGATGTATTTGGATTGAGTGATGTATATGCCTGCATCTTGTTGAATAATATGTAGACCAAGAAATAATTTGATCTCCCCAAACATAGAAATTTCAAATTTCTTTCTCATTTCATTAGCAAAGGATTTGCATAACAATTCATTTCCCCCAAAAACGATATCATCAACAAAAATTTCAGCAATCAAAATATTACCATCAGTATCTTCTTTTAAGTACAGATTTCTATTTTCATTTGTTCTAACTTTTTTTATGCTAATGAGATATGAGTGAAGTATTTCATACCAGGCTCTCGGTGCTTGTTTTAATCCATACAAGGCTTTATGTAGTCTACATACCATGTTTCTCTTGTCTGGATCAACAAACCCTTCTGGTTGTTCAATAAATACCTTTTCTTCCAGTATTCCATTTAGGAATGCAGAGTTGACATCCATCTGGGATACCTTGAATCCTTTAAATGTAGCATAAGCAAGTAATATTCTAACTCCTTCTAGTCTAGCAATGGGTGCAAAGGTTTCTCCATAATCAATACCTTCTTCTTGTGCATATCCCTTGCATACTAACCTTGCTTTGTTTCTAGTGACTTCTCCATTCTCATCCAGCTTGTTTCTGAATATCCATTTGGTACCAATGACATTCTTGTCATCTGGTCTTGGTACTAGTGTCCATGTACTATTCTTCTCAATCTGTTCTACTTCTTCATTCATAGAAATGACCCATTCTTCATTCTCAAGTGTAGTGTTAACAAATTTAGGCTCAAAATCACTAAGTAAACATCTGGTGTTTAGTGACTTACTTCTTGTTCTTGTTCTAGCCTTCTTGTTTCCTATGATTTGATTCTGTGGATGATGCCTTCTGACATATTTGGCAAGTTTCAGTTCAACTCTATGTTCATCATTCTGATCATCTTCTTGACCTTCATTCTGATCTCCAATGTTTGAAACATCATCTTGAGGATTTTCCTGATTTTCAGTAATTGCAGCCTGATGCTCAGGTGCAATGATCTGTTTCTTGGGAGTGATACACTGTTGCTCGGGTAGAGTGTCAGGTTTCCTTTTTGCTTTCCTTATCATTCTTTTCTGCAAATTTATCTATTTTTACATTTGCACTTTCAATGATTTTGTTAGATGACTTGTTAAGACATTTATAAGCCTTGCTTTTGGGTGAGTTCCCTAGAAAGATACCTTCATCACTTTTGGAGCCAATTTTTCCATTTCTATCATCCTTCAATATATAACATTGACTACCAAAGATTCAAAAGTAACTTACATTAGGTGTATGACCATACCAAAGCTCATAGGGTGTCTTCTTTGTGTCCTTCAATTGTACTCTAATTAATGCGTAGACAGTAGTACTGAAAACTTCCCTCCAGAAAGTTTGAGTGATGCTTTTCTCAATCATCAATGTTCTTGCACAGTCAACAATTGATCTGTTTCTCCTTTCAACAATTCCATTTTGCTGTGGTTGTCTCGGTGCAAAAACCTGTCTTTTAATTCCATGTTCATTAGTATAGTTAGCGAGTTCTTCTGAAGTAAATTCCCCTCTTCTATCTGACCTTAACCATTTCAATTTCTTTTCACTTTGTTTTTCTACCATAGCTTTGTACCATTTAACCATTTTAAATGCTTCTGATTTATCTTTTAAGAACATGACTGTCATCATTCTAGAATAATCATCAACATAGAGAATAAAATACCTATCTCCACAGTATCTCTTTGTCCTCATGGGTCCACATAGATCTGTATGGACTAATTCTAGAATTGCATTAGATGTATGGGTTTCACTCTTGAAACTAGACTTTGTCATCTTACCTTTTTGACAATTCTTTCACATAATATGCTCGGGATTAGTCATGCTCGGTAAGCCTCTGACATTCCTTTTGTTGCTTGTCTTTATCATGTTGTCAAAGTTTACATGACACAATCTTTTGTGCCACAACTATATGTCTTCGTTTCTAGCCATTAAATAAGTGGTGTTAGTGTCATCAAGATAGAAAATGTTAACTTTTGTCTGCTCACCGGTTCCAATAAACCTTCCTAATTCATTGAAGATCTTTGCCTTCTTATTTTCAAATGCTACTTTGTGACCTAAATTGTTCAGATGTGAAAAACTTAACAAATTATAATCTAGTCCTTTTACCCAGTAAGCATTTTCACATTTTATCAGGTTATTCAACATTATGGTTCCTTTACCTTCAACTGGACAAAGTGTATCATTTCCAATTCTCACTGAACCACCATTATAGTATTCAAAATTCTCAAACTTTTGCTTATCACCGGTCATATGGTGAGTGCAGCCACTATCTATGATCCATACAACATTTTTACTAACTTTAGATACGAGTGTAGTTTCTACATACCTTTCTTCATCTTCATCTGAAATATCCTTCATGGCTACAAATACCATCTCAATGTCTTCTTCTGATTTGGTGTCAATGTCATCAACTCTGTTATCAGCTAGGTAACAAGATTTCTTCCCTTTGTCCTTTTAGTCTCGGGTATCTCTCTTTTTACATTGTCTGTTGCTCCGGTAATCTCTATTATCACCTCTATCAAACTTTTTCTGATATGATCTGTCATCTTTTCTTCTATTTGGACATCTTGAAGAAAAGTGTCCAACCTCTTTACAATTGAAACATATAAGTGGTAATTTACCTTTGTATCTACCTTTTCCTCTCTACAATCTTCTGGCCATAAGTGCTTCAATTTCATCAAGTCCTTGATCCTCATTATCACTATCACTATCACTTCTAACAACATGTCTATGAGTTGAGTTACTTATCTTTAAAGAAGATTTGAATGCAGATTCTATAGATGGTAATACACTATTATCAAATTTATTCATTTCGAATGAAATTAGTCTACCAATCAGACTATCTAGAGTAACTGTATCGTTTGCAACTGCTCTCATTTCTTGAATAACAGAAACTCTAATAGAATACGTAGGTGTATAGTCAGAAAATGGAAGCACTTCCATTGTAGACTGGTTTAGCCTTTTGAGTAAGTGGTTTTGGGGTCATGTCAAGTGCCTTGAATGGTTTCCTGATTTAGACCTGGCTTTGCCCCTATTCTGCCCCAATTCTCCACCTTTCTTTGGCCAATTTCTGGCATTTTGGACTGCAAATCTGAGATCTTTGACCTCAGGGTCAGGGTCAAAATTTGTGGTCTATGTCAACCTCGACCTTGACCTAGGTCAAGGTCAACCTCACCCCTAACCTAGGTCAAGGTCAACCCCGACCTTGACCCAGGGTCCAGATTTTAGGGTCCCACAATTTCCAGATGTCGGTCTTTGAAAAAGTTAATTCCTGCTTTCGGGTCAGCTGTTTGGGGTTCCAAAGCGATGCTTATTAATTATATTTAACATAGGTCCTCTCCTAGGGGTAAAGGCTTTAATGAGAATTAAATTCTCCTATGTCAGCCTCCTTAGAAGACTGTGACCTAATTTCATATAAAAGGAAGTTTTCTCCTCCCATTTTCTCTAAGTGATATTAAGCATAATCAACTATCACTAAGGGATATTGAGAAACTAAGTCCTCTATTGAAGCCTAAGTATCATCAAGTGAAGATTCAAGCAAGCAATCAAGAAAGATTTGAAGCAAGGATTAATCCATCATCAAGCATCCATTCATCAAAGAGATCCATGGGAGGCCATTGAAGGATTCAAGCTACATAGTGCACTTTTTGGTGATCTCTCCATCCATATTCTTCCAAGCCTCTTCATAATCAAGAACCCATTCAAGATTTGGTGTTGGAGACCTACAAGAAATTTATTGAAGACATCCTACATTCCAAATTCTAGATCCATTGGTGCATACCTACTTGTGGATTCAAGGATTCGAATCCTCCACAAGGAATTTTACAAGCAAGGTGAATTTATGCATTTACTTTGTTTACTTCTGCAATTTCAATTATATGTATTTGAGGTTAATTCCAAAACCAGGGTTTGACCAAGGCAAACCCCTCCCCCCCCAAAAAAAAATGTCTTTTTCTTGCAGGTACAGGTTCAGGATTGAAGATTTGAACTCAGATTTGGATACCCTTTTCAACGTACTATTAGGATCCGTGAACAAATTTTATGTCGAACCTGTGCAGGTCAGGGTTGAGATTATTGGGTTAGCGGTGAGATTATTGGGTCAAGGTTGACCTTTTTCATAAGACGGTGTCAGATCAGAAAAATATTTCTGGGTTTTGTTCATTTTTGTGTTTCCTTTCCTGATCATACTTCATATTTTCTAGAAACAGAGTACAGACCTTAGAAAACAACATTCTGTGATCTTCAATTCTTTAAGGTTAGTACTTCCTCTCATCCTTTTCAATTACTATCATATATCTTATCTCTTTAATTAAAAAAATAGAATTTAAGATCTTCTTCCTTTCTCTCATTTCCAAATGGTTGATTCATTTGTGCATTGATCCTTCTTTAGGGTTAATCAATTTGGATCTTTCATTTGTGCATTTGGGGATAAAAGAGGAACATCTTATCTTCCTTCCCCCTATATGCTTAATCACATTACAATATCACATCCATAAAAAAATTACAAATTAAATGTAAAGGATAAATAAATATAATACCCCTAATCAATCAAACATTAATCAATTTTCTTCCTTTACAATAGGTAGTAAGTTTCTTAAGATTTTACTTACCATTGTCTCCTCTTCAAGTACACCTCCAACTCCTTAGATAGAATTTACTACCTCTTTGATTCTATAGCTATACCGAGTGATATTTTCTCCTTCTTTCATCCTTAGGTCATCAAATCTCCCTCTTAGGCTTTCTACCTTTTCTCTTAGTACATTAGTGTCTCCTCCATGTACCAGCTTCAACTTATCCCACATTTGCTTTGCAGAGGTGCAGGTTTTGACATCTTGAAACTCAACATTAGAGAGTGATGATGCAAGTTCTAGTATCATGTAGTTATGCTCATGATTTACTCTTAATTTCTCAAGAGTGTGAGGTCCTGTAGGAAACACATATTCAGTATCTAAGTATTGAACAATATCATTTCAAATAACTGATAGGTGGAGTCTTATTCTTCTTTGCCATGATGCAAAGTTGTCTTTATTCAACTTGGTCACATCTCATCTATTCATCTTGTGATCTTTAGCTTGAGATAGTAAACTCCCTTTCTAAGCACACAAGCTCTGATACCAATTGTTAGTAATAACTAAGAGGGGGGGGGGGGGGGGGGNAAGAGGGGGGGGGGGGGGGGTGAATCAGTAGCCTCAAAAATCTTCCAATAATCAACCCAAAAACTTAGTACCACAATATTAAGCCTCTAGTTATCTTTAGTCCTATAAGATGAATACCTCCAAATACTATTATCAAAATACTACTGCTTGGAATGCTTTGTTAAACCATCTATTGTATGTTTACTGAATAACAGTATACTAATTTACCGAAAGACAATAAATTATCTAGAGTATACCGATCAATCCAGATAAGCTATGCGTAATGCAAAATACAAAAGTAATGACTCATAAACAAATTGACACATGGATTTTTAACATGGAAACCCTGTTAAGGGAAAAACCACTTGGGACCAGTAACCCAAAATTTTCACTCTTCTGAAGTGAGCTCGGTGGAGAGACAACCCTGTTAAAGGTTACAAACACATTGTTAGGTGTGACCTTGTTAGAGGATTTAAAATTTTAGTCTATCACTTGATATCGGGCATCTCTATGCTACCTTCCTTGGTCAAACACTCACTTGGCCTATTAATAGGTATCTGGCATCTCATGCTATCTTCATGATCAAACTTTTTGATAGTCCTTGGGATGTATCTCAATATAGAAAGGATCTTTAAATCCCACTTGGTTAATAGATTTTCTGAATCAATGGTTAAACTAAAACAGTATGATTTGTTCACATATACAACTTATACTTGCAGATTTTCAGATCTATTGTAATCTCATAAAAATAATCTGATAAATATATCTCTATTTATACCTTTGCTCCACTTTACCTCTGCTCGGTGATGTTGTGCTCTGTTGCTTAGTGTTCGCAAAAAACTTTAGTTGTTTCCTTAGCTTGATTGATCAGGATTGTATGAAGTTTCTCTTCATCAGTTTCTCTTCAGCATCCTCTTTTTATTCATTCACCCGCTCAATTAGTAATGAATTAAGTTGTCTCTTTATAGACATGATATCACCATTGTTAGGTTCTTGATTTTCTTGATCTTGGCATGATCCGCAATCTTAGCCAAATATATTTAAAGAAAAAATCTTGTTTTATGTCGCAAAGATCATCTTTCCAACTGGAAAAAACAACTTTAAATCCTTTACTTATCTCTGGCTTTACCTTGTCAATGAAAACAAAGATAACTACCAGTTAAGTCCATATTTAGCTCTGCTAGCTAGATATTTTGTCATTTCTAAACTCAAGTTAATTTTGGTGTTTTAACTCTTTGATAGCTTCGGTCAACACTCCAGTTCTCCTCAAGCTTCTCCATCGGTTTACACTATGTTTCTGGCCGCTAGTTATGCTTGTGATTCTTCTCGTTGGTGTTCTTTCTCAGGCATCATTGTGACTTGACTTTCAGTGATCTCTGTCCATCGGTTTCCACTAACCGTCGGTGTTTGAAGTCACATAGTGAATGATTGTTTTTTATACAATACTAAAAGCATACTCTTTTTCTCTTTGATTCTCTGAAGTCTTTGACACTTTGATTATAACCAATTAGATTATATCAAGTTGACATCAATGAAAATAAAATCTATTAACTGATTTAATGTCTTGTATTATCCTTCTGCATTTCGGTGATCAACTTAACATCTTCAAACATTCAATCAGTTACATGTCATCATTTCATTCCATAAATCTTATTTAAACTTTGTGTCATGTGAAATCTTATTCCCAACTTCAGATATGTGTGTTGTACTTTGTTGACATGTGATCCTTAAATGGATTGTCTAGGTTCCACCCCATCTACATGCCATATGTGTCCTTGCATCATCCCTTGGTACTATAGTGTGTCACAACCCTACCCTAACCTGCTACAACCAAGTTGTTCAACATGTAATAGAAAGATGAACTGTAATCCCAAACATGTGCAAATATATCCTTCTCATGTGCGATCTTCATGCTCATACATGTCGTAATAAAGTATACCAAGCTATAATTGAGTACTCATATCCTTTCATAATGCCCCTTTGTACCAAACCACTTTGAGAGACTAAACCTCCATGTGATCACTCGTTGTCTTTATTGCACTTCAAAATTGTATATTGCTCCCATTTTCTTTGCCAATTTAACACCATATAGCAGCGCACTTTCCTCAGCCACATTGATCAGTCCCTTTGCAATGCTTGTTACCACTACCGCTAATACTTTCTCATTGTTATCCCTAATCCCACAACCAACTCCTAATTTCCCCATTTTACCCTTCCAAGTGGCATGCCCAATCACCACTGGAGACCGGTGTACAGGTGAAGAGAGGTCCCAGATTCATATTATAACTCTGTTCATGATCTTATGACATCTCATTCATGTGTTCATGTACCTAATGATGCAATTTGTGTGTATTTATACTCCTTGTTATGATCATGCATTGTATTGTAATGAATAAATGATGTAATGATGATATAGTCGTAAACATGAGTTATATACTTTATAATGGCATTAAATATTGCATTTATGATATATTAGATTAAATATTTCAAGTGGTTAATTAATTGGCTTTATTTCATGCTTAAAAACATTATTTTCAAGGCTAAGAAGCTAGATCAACATATGTGCATATCCACTAGTATCTCCACCTCTCTGGACTGAGACTGTCCAATCATGAAAATTATAAGTTTCCATATGTGTTGCTACGGAATGAAGACCCTGCATAAATAATAAGTCTTAATTCATAAGGAGAGGACCATAAAAAATCAAGAAAACTTGCATAGAATGTTTCTAACCATTTTAAATAAGAATTGTATTTTTCTGGAGAAAAGAAACATGAGAAGAAAAAATAGATGCATGTACATAGTTTCTAAAAACACATGCCTCAAGCTTAGTCTCGGCTTCATAGGAAAAAGTCTTGCAAAAGATTTCATAACTCTTCCTAGTCCAATCCATGACCAAAATATCAAATATTGAAAAGATAATTCTATGTTTAGGGATCTCGCAACTTAAATGCCAAGAGTTGTGCACAAAGGCATTAAAATTGTTTGACTGGGTTTATATTTGAATATTAAAGCCACATACAAATATTCACATTGAAGCCATTAATAGCTATAATAACTAATTGAAGGTTTTAATGAAATTTGTTGTGGACCTTCTTCATGACATGTTTTGATATATTTTGTTGAGGGTTCCAATCTGAGTTTTTCGAATACAACTTGGTATGGTTTTCCTTTTTTATGTGAATTGAAGACAATCTATTTAGTACTCAAAATATGCACCTCCATTTATGATTGTTTGCACTTTTGGATGGGTATGTTTGACTAATGGGAAGAGGTAATTGTGGTGGACATATTTGTTAGGTGACAGGTATAAACATGTGTTGTGTTCTTGAGTCATAAGGCCTTGCAGTTTGAGAATATTATTGTTTTGATTTATGGTTAATGTTTATATCATAAGGATCTCCATATAGCATGACATGAATTTTTTTCATGGTGATCCTTTGACATTCAAATGATTTGTGGATGGGGAATTATTGTTCTTGGTGTCATGGATCACATAACACATAAGCTTGCTTATGGGTCATGTTTTTCATGCCCATATGGATTCAAATTTATTCATCCATGCATGATTTGGTATTTGAAGGGCATTATTTAGCATGGGACCTCCTTCATAACATGTGGTGATACAATTTTCTACAGTTGGTATACCTCTTGAGATTTCCAAAATAAACCATGCACTTTATATCAATGAAACATTTGGTTAGCTTTATTTGTTTGATGAGATTTGTAAGGGGAAATATCTATTGTTTTCTACTCATTTCCAATGCTTTAGATTATATTTTTAAGTATATATACTCCTTGATTTACATGTTTTAGTTTAGAGGAGCTGACAGCTTGTTGGTAACTGTGTTTACCTCTCACATGACAATATAAAGGCTCTCTTGTCATGAAAAATCTCCTGCATATAGGATTCTGATTTTATTGATATTGATTATTGTTATGCCCTGCATACCCATCCCTACATTTTGTGTGCAGAATGTTGGATCCCCTCTTTTCGCTTTGGCTCTTTCCTTGTTTTCTTTGTTTTTGCTTCCTTCTCTGGGCTTTCTCTCCCGTGAGGTTTGTTTTATTTCTGCTTTTGTCTTTTGTGCCTCCGGGACCCGGTCGTGGAGTTTTCCGTTCTTTCCAAAGCTAGATTTTGGACTCTGGGGTTCTCCGCCACGATGTCTTCTTCTTGCAAGAAGGTATGGTTGCATGGAACCCCCGGGCCCAGAGTCTGGAGGTTTTCCTGTTCTAGAGTTTGCGAAGGAGAGGGTAAATTGATTTTACCTTGGGTATAAATAGAAATTACCTGCCACTTTTTACAGTTACCGTGATAAAAAACACTTGTGCATTCGGAGCGAATCAAGGCGAATTAAGGCGATTTTAAACTGCTTTTTCTCCTATGTTTAGTGGCTGATTACGAGTGGGTTTGTGGTGTTTGATCGCTGTAATCCTTAAGGTTAGCTTGTTGCAGAGTGCTCTTGGTGCTCTTCTCTCCTCCCCTTCCTCTGTGCTTCTAGGTAGGTTCTCTGGTTTCTATTTTTTTTGCTCTTTCTGGTTTCGGTTTTCATTTTGTTTTCTCTGGTTTTGCGGTTTTCTGTTTTCTGTGTTTCACTTCTAGTTTTCCCTCCCATTGGTGGGAGGGATTTTCCAGAGGGCTATCTGCCCTCTATGTAGTTATAAGCTAGCGTTGGTAATGTACATTGTCTAGGGTAGCCCTTGGACATGTGTGAATGTGTATAGTCGGGTAGATAGTCTATAAAAAGCTTGTAAATGCTATATATTTTGATGTGTATATGTCTTGGCCTTTGGCCCTCTATTATTTCATGTATATATCTAGTGTATATCCTTCCATTTTGGGTCGAGCTCATCATGCTTTTGTCTGTGTTTCCCCAAATCTTAGAACTCACCCACACGATGGAATACCACCTAGTTGGAACTCAGCTCTTGGCTGGTTTCAACCATGGCAATTTCTCTCTCCACCATCCAATCAGTATTCATGGCACATTTATTTCCCATGCATGCATTTAAGTTCTGCCAAGTGGATCTTGTCTCATGCGTGTTCAGACAGTTGGAATTTCCCTCACCATAACTCCTATTTATTGCATGGCCATGTGACGCCCACGTAAGCCTGACAACTCATCTTCCGGTCATGTCTCCCAACGGTTAATTTTATGGACTTCGGGCCTTACATCCTCGATCAACCGATATCTTACTTTCATCAAACATGCTAAAATCCATGGGCCTGGATAGTGGTTGAATTCCCAAGTCTACGTTCTATGCACGTCTTTTCTGGATTTTGACGTAAACTAAGTTTTCAGGTGAAATGCGCAATGCGGTGGTAGGTTCTCCAGAATCTGGAGTAGAATTTTATCTTATGAAAATTCTGACAGTCGCCTTGCAGGTTTTCAACACCACACTCATCATATCGGAGGCGTTTGCATCCTCTCCACCAAAGAGTCTAGATTTTCCCACCACGACAGTCACCAGGGCAGCCGTCAGGTCTAAGATTGAAAGGGCCCTAGAAAAGCTTCCCCTCAGCATGAAATATTTGAAGGAAAATACTATTACAGGATCAAAGATCGAATCCAAGGTCCAGTTGATTACTGACACCAGCGTCAGAATGTGGGAAGAAATGCAGGCCCTATTTAAAATGATTCTCATCCAACAAACGGTCGGGGACCAGTTGGCCATCAATGTTGGAGAATCTAAGATTCTAAAGGCTACTTGCTTCCCATGTTGCATGCAAGCCCTGGAACTTATTCTTACTCTGGCCGTGCACTACAACTCCTCCATCTGGGCCGTCATGCTCACCACCCCAATCCCAACCAGATATCCCATGCCCATGGTTTCCCTGGATGCCACAACTTTTCAGGCAGGTTCAGGGATCCCTCATTTTGACGAAGCAACTTTTGTCACTCGATCTGATGCCTTGGGGCAATTTCAGCAGCTATAAGTTATGGCCCCGTAGTATCTGAACAACAATTGGCTGAAGACCAAAAAGAAAGATTCCAAAAGAATGAAGCTAGAAATCCCTCGATCTGAATTTAAGGAAAGTATCTAGATGGGGATCATAGCATTATGCAGGATCTTTGGGCAACCCCATGCCTGAGAATTCTTGGGATGGATGTATTACTTCCTATTAGGAATCTCCATTGATGAACAATATTTTGATTGGGCCGCTATCATTTCAAACGATGTGGACTTGCAGTTCCTTCAGGTGGCCAGGACCTCTAAATTTTATATGGTGTCCTATGTTCTCTGGGCCCTAGCACAACAACACCCTGTCACAAATGGGCTGCTCACATCGGGTGTACTTGGGGTTGGCCCAGGCCAAAAGGCTCCCTGGGATTATTTCCTTCAAATCCAATGGGAGGCTTGTTTCCTCAGATTCTGTCGAGTGAATGATGCCTTTGTTTAATACAATCTTCTCACACCTACCCAGGATGTCGGGTACCGCCTCTCTAAGGAAGCGATGGATTTGGTCAGAAGTTATGGCCACTACTATATCTAGTTCCAGTAGCATACTTACATTCGGGTAATCAGCTTCTTCGGGAAACCCTATTTGTTGCCCAAGAATTATTGGAACAAAATAATTCTTTTGGAATATTGTCGATAGATTCTCGAACTACATGACCTCTACACTATAAAGAAAGTGGTCAAAATTCCATTCCCAATCACCTATGGGAGTTACTCGTGTAGTCTGGCCGCAGCCAAGGAGGTAGACAACAAGCTTAAAAGCTTGGGCTTAACAAAATTCTATCTAGCGCGGAAGAACTTTGATCCGCTAGGAAAAATAGAAATGAAACTTCCTCGGGCATCAGAGCCCCATATATTCCACATGGAGGACTTCTAGGAAGATTTCCAAGATGATTTTGAAGTCCGAAGTCGGCACTTCATCTGGATGACAATGGGGATGATGGAGAGGCTGAAGCTTCGAAAATTCCCAGGTGACTTTTCAGACACCGGGTCCACAATAGACCCTCAGTACAAAGAGAAGGGAATAGACAAGATAGCTCTCACTCCAGTAGATTGGAATGCCTAGGAGGGGCCAAATATTGAAGATATCACTCGCGACATGGTTGAGCGTAGCCACGCATATTTCAGGAAGGTGTGCCCAGGAAGCACATAGAGTTGGCTCGACAGTGCGGGGCTTGACCTCTGGGGCCAAAACCTTCTCACAGGGAGAGGATGAAGGAAAAAGAATAATGGGGACCCCGTCGCAAACCCCATCTGTGACCCCCGTAAAAGATAAAATGCAACAGATGTTGGCGGTCTCCCAGCAGATGAAAGACAAACTAATCATGTGGTTGGCCACCCTGGTACTCATGACCGGGCCCGTTCGTCCTCCCTCTTCCCCTTCGCTGGAAGAATTGATGGTCCAAGCAATAGGAGCCAGGGCGGAAGAGGAGCAGGCATCTCTAATGGATGCAGGGCCCCCTTTGGTAACCATGAGAAAGAAAAAGAAGACTAACTCTCAACCAAGGGTGGAGCCAGAACTTGGGATGCCAAGCATCCAAGAAGCACAAATTGTTTCTTTTGACTCCCTGGAGCCGCACAAAGAGCCTAAGGATATCCTAGAGAACCCCCTTCCCCATGAGGAATTTGATGATTTATTTGGAACTGATGAATTTGGAAACTTGCAGGAGGATATCATAAAGTCAGCGAAAGAAATCACCGCACAGGACGAACTCCCAGAGCCAGAGCCTGCACAAGAGTAGGAAGCCCGGGCGGAAGAAGAAAGGGAGCAAGAATAGGTGGATATCTCCAAATTCCCAGAGATACAAATTACAGGGACTAAGGGCAGGCAGAAGAAAGGTGAGAAAATGGCATCAGTTAGGGAAACCAGACCCACGGGAACAACTGTGACCCCATCTATCATGATCCAAACGTCACCTCCGAGAGTAACATTTGGGGAGGTGATTACAGCGGCCCAAATGATGAATCTTGGATAGATGCCTCCCCCACCTCCAGAGAATACACCAGCTGAAGAGAACATCCCAGCAATAGAGGCTGATGAACAATAGTAGGATGAGAGGAACCCCGGGGAAACAAATGATGATCCTAACATTGTTAAGGATACAGACACCGGGGAAAAAGATACAAGCACCACCGGGGTAAGTATTGCCAGTGAACCTGAAGATATGAGGAAGGAGTCAGAAATGACTCAAACCATCAAAAGGGCGCAACAAGATCCCAGGGAGAAGTTACAGGAACATATTCTGGCTGCAAAGCCACCCCTACCACCACAATGTTTGGTGTAGTCTCGCAAAAGAAAGGCCCTGGTGACCCCTAAGGCCCATCTCTCCTTAGCAGAGATGATGGCACAAATGTAGGACCCTCAAAAAACTAAGAAGGCCCAGACAGTCCATACTCTTCAGACTGGGCCGAGCAGAGATACAGTCGTGGTAATTTTGACACCATCCCCAGATGTAGACTAGGCAACAGCTAAGGCCGATGAGTACTCCATCACTGAAATATCACTAGGGAAGAGAGGGAAATAGGGTGAACTAGAACTATTGAAAGAAGCGACCATGGCGGTGGAGGCTTGTTATGAAAAAGAGGCCCAGAAATTCAGGGCAGAGAAAGAAAAGAATACAAATCTCATGGGGTTGCTGACGGAGCTCACGCAACCTCTTATTTCCATTCCTCCAAGTGCCTCCGCATCCAACGCACCGCTCCCTCAGAGTGACATAGATTCGTTAAGGGTGATGAAAAGAAAAGCCCAGGCAGTTGATGAGTGGGTTACAAAATAGGTGGGAAACATCCAGCGTTTCTTAATATCCACGCTCCCAGACTTGTATGCGGCCAACAATATTCTGCATCGAGCTGAAACTACTATCTCCATCTGGGAGGGAGACATTGAAAACTATGAAGTGTGGAAGGACGAGATGGAAGAGCTCATCGACATCAGAGAAGAAATTATCTTTGAGGCTAGAATTCTAGGAGAGGAGTCTTTTGACTTTGTCCGAACCCAGCACTCCAGACTTGACCTCACATTGGGGGTAATCAAGCAATTGGTAGGGGGCATGCGCGACAAAGTCCAAGAAGTTCAATATTCTTTCAATTTATACAAGTCATTCATCTCCAAGGTCTCTGGAGCTGATCCCTTCAACACTGAAACATGCACTCCAGAGGAATATGTTTTGGGAAAGTTTGACGAGCTAATGGAGTCTCGGTATGGATCCCCAGAGGGAATGGATGGAGAAAAAATGGCAAGGCTCACTCGCATGTTGCTTTAGAGTCATGATGCGACCAAGATGACTGCAGAGTTCAAGGAAAATGTCCCAGATTTGGACGATCAATTGGAGGTGGCCAAATACCGCTGGCCCGACCTTAAGGACATAGACAAAGACGGGATAGCCCCGCACCTGCAGACCTTCAATGATACTAAAGGATAATGAATTCCTCCAGGCTCCAGAGATGATCGTCAGGAGATGTAATTTTAGTATTCATTCATTCTTTGGGGCGTGAGCTCCCAGATCCCAGAGTCCCAGATCCAGTATTATTTTTGAATTCTTTAAAGTGACCCGTGTCTCGGTTCCCAAAGCCGACCGGTCATTTTCAAGGTAGTCAATAAAAGGTGTCAGAAAACAAGTAACCATAACAAGGCACGTTGGCTTGACAAGAGGGTTCTGACATATGGTCTTCCCAAGGTGCCGCTTCAATGTTACACCTGGCGCATCGAAGACAATGAACCACTCTCCCAGTTATGAGGCATGTAGCCTCAATCCCCGGGGGATCAAATCTCTTCTTTTCTCCTCTCGCCTCCCTTCTTAAGGCCAATTCTTCCACTCCTCTATTCTTGTCTTATTCTTTTGACAAGTTAGGCCTTTTCCATCTCAAGGTCTTTTGTAGCGTGGTGCAGGTAGTACCGGCCATCAGAAATAGTATTTTATTGGTAAGTGTAAAATATGTTAGGTTAGTTTTAGGTCAAATCTTGTGCATAAATAATAAGTCTGACCTCATTCCAAGGGTTGGTGAAATTGACGATTTTGCAGTCCATAGCTAATAGCATTTCAATTTTCTTATATCTTAGTTGCAGAGCTTCACGCTCCTTAGTTTTAAAAGATTTCAGTAGTTAAATTCTCCCTTGGAGCCACTATTGTAACACACACCAGTGCTTGCTGGAGATATGTCAATGAAGAAGGAAGGGTTCTATCAATGACATTGTTAGCATTCTGATCTCTGGGTTGACGGTATTTTTTTCTTTATGTTCTTATGTCCTTTGCTCTAATAATTCAAGTAGATTAACAACCTCCTTTTCCTTTGCTATTGATTAAATATGAGCTGATGGTTCTGTATTTCTTTAGTATTTAGTGTAGTGTGTTAGAGCATTGTCGATGTTTTGAATGTTTAGTATAACTATAGGTAGATGGAATATTTCTAAATCTATAATATCTTTTGAAGTTTATTTGGTTAAGTTAATGAACGCTTGCAGGAAACCCCACTCACTTAAATCCCCAGAGAAGACGAGCCAAGATAACCAGCTATCCCCCCGAACAAAATAGTCACATTTCCCAAGTAAGATCCCATACTATTGAGATTTGACTCTCACATGCTTGAAGGCCCGGGGAATCTCATTTCCCTAGACAACCTTTACAAGAAAAGTTGGCTGGTGCCATGGTACCCGGTGACAACTTACATCTATTGGCAGACCCGGTCACAAAGTTCCATCAATAGAAATTGGCGCTAGAAGGAGGGCATGAGCTTGTCCCCCCATCGCTTGAGGGTTCTCCAAGACATATTCTTAGGAGTCAATAATTTAGGGGGATTGTATCATTTGCACCAGCAAGATTTGAAAGAGTCCTTAGATCAACTCCCAATCCCAGAAGGTTTGTTGAACTTGAGCCTCCCGCTCGAAAGAAATGGACCCCGAAAGCCAAGTCAGCCACCATTTTCTGGGGATCTAGCACATCTCAGAATACCCGTTCCCCAAATAACCCCGAGAATCAACATCCAACCTAGTCAAAATCTGACACCCCTGATGGCTGCATATTTTGGAAATACTAGGTCCCTGATGGGAACTTTTCCAGGTGCAGCCAATGATCTACCTTCGCACCCAAGAAAATATTTGTCCTTGATATGAGTACTTAGGCCCATGAACCATAGAAGAGCATCTACAGGCATACAAAGATGTCATGAACCGAAACCGGATCCAACATCAGAACGTTGTGACCCAGATGTTCCCTCTGTTACTGGGATAGAACAAGCTGAACTGGTACCTTAACCTTCCCGCCAACTCCATCAACAATTGGTAGGACATGGAGGATGCCTTCCTGGCTACCTTTCGCATACACATGGACCTAGCATGGTCCCACAAATAGTTCATTTCTATCTGGAAGGAACCGAATGAGCCCCTTGCAACATTCAACCACTGGTTCCAATGCACCTTGAAGCGATGCACGGGCCCGTTCATCCCATCCACAGATGTAACTATCTAGAGCTATCTCAACATGATGGACCCTTTCATTTCCATTCTCCTCTATAGAACTACCGCCCCCGGCGACCGGGATACTTTGGCGAAGGTTTACAACTTGGCCTTGGAGTTGTCCCGTGGTCTTAACAAATCCCTGGGCGGGATTGAGTAGAGCATGCCATTTAACATGATACCTGACGAAACTTCTTACGCTGGGGGGTATAACCCCAATTAGGCAATGGGTGCCCCCACGATAGCCATGAATCCCCCACCACCGCCAATAGACCAGCAGGCCTGGTACATATATCCATCTCAAACCCAGACAATATCAAGTCTGGAATCTTTCCCCTGGAACCAGCCACAGCAAATGAAACAACCACAGACACAACCATCTAGAGTGCATTTTTTCTAGTCATCCATGGCTGGAGGATTGTCTCCCTCAACTCCGGCGAATGCTACCACTTTCTCAGGGAACCAACAACAACAACCATCACATTGTGATGTGAATACCCAGTTGACCGTCGATGTTGAATCCCTCCGGAAAATGTTGTCTACACTGACCGTGGACATGGGTCAACTGAAGGTGGGGTCCTTTGCACCCCACAACACCAATTCCTAGAGAGGGAATATTTTCTCCGGCCAATGAAACAACAATGCCAGAGGAATAAATTACCACAACGGGCCTCGACTCAACCAACAACAATGGAATAACAATGCTAGTACCAGAGGTCTGCCTCTAAAATAAAACACCAACCGGGGTGGCGCTGGACCTTCCCATTTCACGCTAGTCACAGACTTCCAGCCCATGACCAACTGGTGTAGATTGCATGACACAGGCTCTCATAATGAGGTAAACTATGCCACGCTGGAGAAAGTCATCATGATTTCCCAACTGGATAGAAAAAAATCTTTTGATCCTACTCCCCCAGAGCCTCCTATACAAGAGCCCACTCACGGTGCATTCACCTATGAGACCGTCTTCTTTGGAACAAGCAGAGAAGATGAAGAAGAACCCGAACTACAGGGGTTCTTTGATGAATCTATTTCAGCCTTTGAGGCCAATGCCTTCACCAACCCACGGGCTCCCTCTAACACTCAAAGTCAGGCTGGTAAAGGACCAGTTTACATACCCACACCTCCCAAAGACACTCCTCCCCAGGACAACATGATTGGTCGGTTTGTCCGTCCAAACAGCCCTGGCTCTAACCAAGCTAAGGACCTGACCGAGGGAAGCTACCAATTCCTGGGAGGAAGGTTTGACATCACGAAGGCATTGGAACAAACCACCACCTCTGTGACCTTGATGGAGGTTTTACTAAACTGTCCCAAGCAAAAGAAGTCTCTTCTAAAGCTCTTGGGAAACCTGAAAGCTGTCAGTCGCCCACCCAAGACTATCTCTTTTGAGGATGCCAATGTGGCTGTCTTCCGGGGGAATACTGAAGATCCTCCCTTCTTGCTAGGCTTGAACATACAAGGAAATAATATAAAAAATTCCATAGTAGATTCTGGGGCTTCCAACAATATCATGCCTTTATCCATATGCTAGAAACTCAGATTTCGACCCACCCCGTCTAACAGTGCAGTAATCCAACTGGATAAAACTGCTGTAAAAATGGTGGGTGAACTAAAGAATGTCTAGATTCAACTCATCCAGGACCCCAGAATAGCCAGTATAATTGACATACAAGTGGTGGACATCCCAGAGACTTATGGGATGTTATTAAGTTGGAATTGGTCCAGGTCCCTAAATTGGCATTTCTCGACCGACTTCTCCCACTTGTGGCTCTCCTGGAAAGGAGAATCTAACCAGATCCAGGTTGAAAGTGAGCCCTGGATGAAATAGGCCCTCACCAAAGTTGGGAGGGTAAATGAAGTCCTCTTCTCTAAGACTTCCCCCAGGGTGTACCAACCCCTTGAGATCTTAACATTCGATTTCACCCCCGGGGAAGACCCCATAGTTTTGCAGAGAACCCAAGACCTGGAAGAAAAATTGAGGGTTGAGGTTAACTCTCAGGGTGCTGCAGCGACCCCCGCCACACTCTTGTTCAACACTTGGTGCTGGGTGAACTACCAGAAACATTTGGAACTAGAGTGTGAGCCTTGCCTTACCATTTCTACTCGACACATAGATGCCCTCTGAAAAGAAGAACATACAACTAATTCCTCGCAACCCAGTACTTCTGTTGATAGTGCCTCTGCGGTGCCATTTATCCAGGGATCCCAACCAGAAATCTCTCTACAGGAAAACCTCACCCGCGTACCATCAGCGTCTAAGGAAACTCCTCCCAATCCTCCCAAAAATAATCCAAAGACCACTTCGTCTTCCCAATCCCATATAACAAACAATGAATTGTGGACCCTTAAGTTCGACGAGTCCCAATCCAAACAAGGTTGTGGGGCCGAAGTGGAGTTGATCAACCCGTGGGGGAAATCCTTCCTCGTGTCCTATAGACTATAGTTCAACTACATGAATAACATCACGGAGTACGAGGCTCTGGTACTTGGACTCCTATTTTCACTAAGGAAAGGAATCACTCGCCTTTGGGCCCTAGGTGATTCATAGTTGATTATTAGACAAGTCCAGAGTCAATATACCTGTCACGATAAGAGGCTAACTACATACCGTGATCGGGTATGGAGCCTTATTGAAGGTTTTGATGCCTTCGATATCGATCTTATTCCCCAGAAATAGAATTGTGTCCCGGATGCCCTTGCCATTTCTTCCAGCACACTTGAGCCAATGGCTGGCTCGCGACTCCGAAGATTTTCTGTTGAGATGATCCCCACCCCATCCATTCTAGACAATGTCACCTATTTTCAAGTCTTTGAGGATGATCAGCATATCTTGGCCTTCATGGCCAATGTTGGTGTCTTTGAAGACCAGATAGTGGAGGAGAGAGATCATGATAATACTCGACAGGGTGACGAAGATGATGGGATCATGGACTTACCAACTAACACCATCCCAAAGGGGATTGTCACACTTAAACAAATCTTTGACTTGGACCCTCAGAGCCGGGAAAAGATATCACCCTCCTCTGAGGGAGGAAAATTTGAGAAAGTGAACATCGGCCAACCCAGTGAAGAGAAAATGATACACATTGGAACCTCCTGCTCCCCTACAGAGAAGGAGGAGATTCTCGTGGTTCTCCAAGAATACATTGATGTAATCGCGTAGGGGTATGAGGACTTGAAAACCTATGATACATCCATCATGACTCATACTATCCCACTCAGACCAGATGCTAAGCCTTTCTGGAAAAAGCAATGATCGATCAACCCACTGATCGAGCCTCTGATTTATTAGGAGGTCCAAAAAATGCTGTCAACCTGGATAATCTTTCCAATCTGGCATACTATGTGGGTTGCCAACCTAGTCCCTGTGAGGAAGAAGAGTGGCGAGATCTGCCTTTGCGTGGATTTCTAAAATTTGAACAAAGCCTCCAAGAAAGATAATCACCCTCTCCCCTCGCTGGATGAGGTATTGCAATTTGTGAATGGATCACAAATGATGTCCTTCTTGGATGGGTACTTCGGATATAACCAAGTTATGGTTAAGCATGAAGATAGAGACAAAACTGCATTTATGACTAAGTGGGGAATGTTTGCCTACCGAAGGATGCCCTTTGGTCTGATCAACATAGGGGCCAGATTTCAAAAGGCTATGGACAATGCATTCGAGGGCCTTGTGAACCAGTGCATAATCATCTACATGGATGATTTGACCGTCTTTTCCCAGGACAGGTGTGATCATTCCACCCACCTCGCTCATATTTGTGAGAGATGTCGCCGGTATGGAATATCCCTCAACCCTAAGAAATGCATATTCGGGGTCACTGAAGGGAAGTTGCTCGAGCATATTATCTCCGAGAAGGGTATATCCATTTACCCTAAGAGAGTTGAAGCGCTGCTAAACCTAAAAATGCCCGATAGTAAGAAGGAAATGAGGTCTTTCTTTGGAAAGGTCAACTTTGTTTGGCGGTTCATCACTAGATTCACCGAGAACGTAAAACCACTCAACGAGATGATGAAGAAAGATACCAAAACTGAGTGGAGCCCTGAAACAAAGTGGGCATTCACCCAGATTAAACAAATGATAATGGAGGCCCCAGTCCTGGCTAGTCCGGACTACTCCCTCCCCTTTTACATCTATTCCTTTGCTTTGCTGCATTCTGCCATGACAGTGTTGACCCAGAAGGTCGAAGGGGAACAACAACCAATAGCTTTTGTGAGCTCCCCTTTTAAGAATGCCAAAGTCTGGTATTCACCTTTGGAAAAATAGGCCTTTGCTCTCATTCACGTTGTGAAGAAATTCTGACATTATATTCTCTGGAGCAAAGTGCATGCTATCATCCTGGACCAGGCAGTAAAGTCTCTATTGATGCAGAATGAATTGGGTGAGAGACGGGAGAAATGGATGACTATCCTCCAGGAATACAATTTGGAAATGCAACCCATGAAGATAGTTCGAGGCTAGGGACTATGCAGAGAGATGGAAGAAGAGACCCCACATATGGAATGTTAGACATATACAGTGGAGTCCATCACTTAGGATCCATGGTACATAGACCTGGTGTACCTGTTGTTGAATAATAGATGCCCGGAGGGATTGCCCTCAAACAAATGTCGTGCCCTGCAGTTGAAAAGTGCACACTTCATGATAAAAAATGCCATGCTTTTTTGTAGGAATTATGAGGGAGTGTACCTCCGGTGCATTGAAAGGGTTCAAGCTACGAGGATAATCAAATAATTCCATGGGAAATTTGGAACCGGGCATGGCTTAGCTGACGTCACTTCCCATCAGATTCTCCGGGTTGTATATTATTGGCCCTGTATCTTTAAGGATGTCTACACTCATGTCAGGAGGTGCCATACTTTCCAAACCGTGGCACATCGTGAGTGGAACCTAGCTATGCCTTTGTAGCCAATCTTTGAAGCTAGGCCGTTTTCCCAATGGGCATTTGACTTTATCAGGGAAATCAACCCCAAATTGTCTACCAACCACTGGTACATTCTAACTGTTACCGACTACTGCACCCGGTGGTCTGAAGCAATACCTTGTAAAAACAACATGAAAGATGTAGTCATAAAATTCCTGGAAGAAAACATTGTCACAAGATTCAGAATGCCCTTTGCTATAGTACGTGACAATGGTCTAGCATTTTCTTTGACACAATTACTTGAATGGACCTATCACAGGAAGATCACTCTGAATTTCTCCAGTAACTATTACCCCCAGGGGAATGGTGTGGCTGAATCAACCAACAAAAATTTGCTTGAAGTGATCAAACATCTATTAGAACATAATCCCTGGGACTGGCACCAAAAGTTAAGATTTGCCCTCTGGGAAGATCCTATTCAAATTAAGGCTGCCCTGGGGACATTCCCATTCCATCTCATTTACAGCCAGAACCCAGTATTCCCCATTAACCTACAAATCCTGGTTTTACAGTTCATGCAGGAATTCAGGAACTGAGACAACATCATGGAGGTTTGGCTCCTAAATCTGGTGCGAATTGAAGAACAAAGAGATGTAGCCCTCGAACATTTTGTGCGTCACTAAGTAGTAGTGAACCGATGGTTTGACCGAAGAGCCCAGTACAAAGCCTTTCAGATTTTGGACTTGGTCCTCTTGTGGGATAAAGCCCAGGAAAAGAAAGGAAAACACACCAAATTCCAACGGCTCTGGCTCGGACCATATTTGATCTCAGAGATTTGCGGGGCAAACACTTATCACCTCAGTACCATGACTAGAGAAGTTGTTCCCTTGCCTGTCAATGGACAATTTCTCAAGCATTATTTTGAATGAGGTAAGTTTGTCGAGAATTGTACTATATGTAAATCTTCCCGCTTGTAAATATTTCTTTCCCGGTGCTCCATTTGGGGTGCCTTGTCTTGTAAGTAGTTTTGTTGGCTTTCCTCCTGGACCGCCCCTTTTCTTTTTGTCTTGTTTTTAGCTTCGTTCTTTTTGTTCCAGGTCCCCAGTGTTTTGCTCCCCCTTTTTGTAGGCTGGTATGCTTCGCATAACATCTAGTCTCTGGGATGGTACCTTTTGCACTCTTGGTGAACTTGAAATCTATTTTTAGCATGGTGGAATTGGTCTGGTCTCCGGAGTTATTTTTTAAGTCTGGCAACAAGATTTGAGAAATATTCATCAAATTCATCCCCGGAAGTCCAAAAATCAGTAAATCAAAATTATAAGGAACAAGTAATCGGACACATCGAGGGTATATCAGTCGCACTAGTTTGTTGACCCAAGTCTAAAAAATATTTAAATTCTTCCCGGGTTTGGAGTTTTTCTTCCCTATTTAACAATTTGAAGTGGATGGAAAGGTGAAAGAAGTACCGCTGTTAAAATTACCTAAGCTTAAGCTTAATGGTTAAGGAGTACCGCCTCCCCATCTAGAAAAGAATAAAATAAAAAGGAAGGAACTAGAGTGGAGAAACTCTAGTATCCAGGGGGAAGCGAGCATATTTGATGACTTTGGTTTGATATATTTAGTGTCTCTTCTCTACTTCTCCCAGAGGTCATCGACTTGATTTCTTTCAAAGCACACACTTCACAACTGACAAAAGACCAAGGATTGAATCATGTATGCGCCAAATTTTTTCTCAGATGCTTCACACCTTGCAAAAAGGATGCTCTAAAGTAACGGTTGATTTCGTTTTTCTAACCAGAGATTCCACAGTTCTCAAATGCGCTGAGGCATTCGTCCCAGATAGTCACCATTTGTTATGCCCTACATACCCGTCCATACATTTTATGTGCAAAATGTTGGGTCCCCTCTTTTTGCTTTGGCTCTTGTCTTGTTTTCTTTGTTTTTGCTTCCTTCTCCAGGCTTTCCCTCTTGTGAGGTTTGTTTTCTTTCTATTTTTATCTTTCGTGCCTCCGGGACTTAGTCCTGGAGTTTTCCGTTCTTTCCAAAGCCAGATTTCAGACTCTGGGGTTCTGCACCACGATGTCTTCTTCTCGCAAGAAGGTATGGTTGCATGGAACCCCCGGGCCCGGAGTCTGGAGGTTTTCTTATTCTGGAGTTTGCAGAGGAGAGGGTAACTTGCTTTTACCTTGGGTATAAATAGAAATTACTTGCCACTTTTTATAGTTATCGCAATCAAAAACACTTATGCATTCGAAGTGAATCAAGGCAATTTTAAACTTCTTTTTCTCCCATGTTTAGTGGCTGATTACCAGTGGGTTTGTGGTGTTTGTTCACGGTAATCCTTAAGGTTAGGTTGTTGTAGAGTGCTCTTGGTGCTCTTCTCTCCTCACCTTCCTCCATGCTTCAAGGTAGGTTCTCTGGTTTCTATTTTTTTTGCTCTTTCTGGTTTTGGTTTTTGTTTCATTTTCTCTGGTCTTGCGGTTTTCTATTTTTTGTGTTTCGCTTCTAGTTTTGCCTCCCATTGGTGGGTGGTTTCTGCTAGAGGGTTGTCCTCCCTCTGTGCAGTTGTAAGCTAGAGTTGGTAATGTATATTTTCTAGGGTAGCCCTTGGACCTGTGTGAATGTGTATATTCGGGTAGATAGTCTGTAAATAGTTTGTAAATGCTATATATTTTGATGTGTATATGTCTCAGCCTTCGACCCTCTGTGATTTTGTGTATATATCTAGTGTATATCCTTCCATTTCAGGTCAAGCCCACTATTCTTTTTTCTGTGTTCCCCCAAATCTAAGAACTCACCCACACAAAATAATACCACCTGGTTAGAACTCGTCTCTTGGCTGGTTTCAACCATGATAGTTTCTCTCTCCACTGTCGAATCAGTCTTCATGGCGCATTTATTTCCCATGCATGCATTTAAGTTTCGCCAAGTGGCTCTCATCTCACATGCATTCAGATGGTTAGCGTTGCTGTCACCATAACTCCTATTTATTGCATGGCCATGTGACGCCCACGTAAGCCTGACAACTCATCTTCTGGTCATGTCTCTTAACGGTTAGTTTTCTGGACTCCGGGCCCTACGTCCTTGATCAACCGATATCTTACTTCTGTCAAACATGCTAAAATCCTTGGGCCCAAATAGTGGTTGAATTCCCAAGTCTACATTCTATGCACATATTTTCTAGATTTTGATGTAAACTAACTTTTTGGGTGAAATGCGCGATGCGGTGGTAGGTTCTCCAGAATTCGGAGTAGCATTTTATCTTATGAAAATTCTGACGGTCGCCTTACCTTGTAGGTTTTCAACACCACACTCATCATGTCGGAGGCATCTACATTCTCCCCACCTGGGAGTCCAGATCTCCCCACCACAAAAGTCACCAGGGAAGCCATCAGGTCTAAGATTGAAAGGGCCCTAGAAAAGTTTCCGCTCAGCATGAAATATTTGAAGGAAAATACTATTATAGGATCAAAGATCAAATCCAAGGTCTGGTTGATTACTGACACCAGCGTCGAAATGTGGGAAAAAATGCAGGCCTTGGTCAAAATGATGTTCATCCAACGAATGACTGGGGACCAGTTGGCCATCAATGTTGGAGAATCTAGGATTCTAAAGGCCGCTTGCTTCCCATGTTCTATGCAAGCCCCTGAACTTATTCTCACTCTGGTCGTGCACTACAACTCCCCCGTTTGGGCCGTCATGCTTGCCGCCCTGGTCCCAACCGGATATCCCACGCCCATGGTGTCCCTGGATGCCGTAGATTTTTGGGTAGGTTTTGGGATCCATCAGTTTGATGAAGCAGTCGTCGTCACCCAATCCGATGCCTTGGGGCAATTTCAGCAGCTAGAAGTTATGGCCCGGTAGTATCTGAACAATAATTGGTTGAAGACCCCAAAGAAAGATTCCAAAAGAATGAAGCTGGAAATACCCCGATCTGAATTTAAGGATAGTATCCAAATGGGGATCATAGCAATATGCAGGATCTTTGGGAAACCCCATGCCTGAGAATTCTTGGGATGGATGTATTAATTCCTATTAGGCATCTCCACCGGCGAACAATATTTTGATTGGGCCGCCATCATTTCAAACCATGTGGACTCGCAATTCTTTTAGGTTGCCCGTACCTCTAAATTTTATATGACATCCTATGTTCTCTAGGCCCTAGCACAACAAAACCCTGTCACAAATGGGCTGCTCATGTCGGGTGTACTTGGGGTCGGCCTGGGCCAAAAGGCTCCCTGGGATTATTTCCCGCAAATCCAATGGGAGGCTAGTTTCCTCAGCTTATGTCGAGTGAACGATGCCTTTGTTTACTACAATCTTCTCACACCTACCCGGGATGCTGGGTACTGCCTCTCCAAGGAACCAATGGATTTGGTCAGAATTTATGGCCACTACTATATCCAGTTCCAGCAGCATACTTACATTCAGGTAACCGGCTTCTCTGGGAAACCCTATTTGTTTCCCAAGCATTGTGGGAACAAAATAATTCTTTTGGAATATTGCCAGCAGATTCTGAAACTGCACACCCTCTACAATGTAAAGAAAGTGGTCAAATTTCCATTCCCAATTACCTGTGGGATTTACTTGTGTAGTCTGGCCGTAGCCAAGGAGGCAGACAACGAGCTTAAAAGCTTGGGCTTAATAGAATTCTATCTGGCATGAAAGAACTTTGATCCGCTAGGAAAAATAGCAATGACACTTCCCTGGGCATCAGAGCCCCATATATTCCACATGGAGGACTTCTGGGAATATTTCCAGGATGATTTTGAAGTTTGGAGCTGGCACTTCGTTCGGATGACAATGGGGATGATGGAGAGGCTGAAGCTTCAAAAATTCTCGAGCGACTTTTCAGACACCGGGTCCACAATAGACCCTCAGTACAAAGAGAAGGGAATAGACAAGATGACTCTCCCTCTAGTAGATTGGAATGCCCAGGAGGGGCCAACTATTGAAGATATCACTCACGACGTGGTTAAGCATAGCCATGCGTATTTCAAGAAGGCGTGCGCAGGAAGCACACACAGAGTTGGCCTGGCAGTGCGGGGCTTGACCTCTGGGGCCAGAACCTCCTCATAGGGAGTGGATAAAGGAAAAATAATAATGGGGACCCTGTCACAAACCCCATCTACGACCCCCATAAAAGATAAAATGCAACAGATGCTGGCGGTCTCCCAGCAGATGAAAGACAAACTAATCACTCGGTTGGCCACCCTGGTACTCATGATTGGGCCTGTTCGTCCTCTCTCTTCCCCTTCGCTGGCAGCATTAATGGTCCAAGTAACAGGAGCTGGGGCGAAAGAGGAGCAGGAAACTCTAATGGATATAGGGCCCCCTTTGGTAACCAGGAGAAAGAAAAAGAAGACTTACTCTCAACCAAGGGTGGAGCCGAAACTTGGGATGCCAAGCATCCAAGAAGTACAAATTGTTTCTTCCGACTCCCTGGAGCCAGACAAAGAGCCTAAGGATATCCCAGAGAACCCCCTTCCCCATGATGAATTTGATGATTTATTTGGAATTGATGAATTTGAAAACTTGCAGGGGGATATCATAAAGTTAGCGGAAGAAATTGCCGCACATGACAAACTCCCGGAGCCAAAGCCTGCACAAGAGCAGGAAGCCCAGGTGGAATACAAAAAGGAACAAGAATAGGTGGATATCTCCAAAGTCCTAGAGATACAGATTATAGGGACTAAGGGTAGGCATAAGCAGGGTGAGAAAATGGCATCGGTTGGGGAAATTGAACCCACGGGAACAACCGTGAACCCAACTATCGTGCTCCAAATGCCGCCTCTGAGAGTAACATTTGGGGAGGTGATTACAACATCCCAGATGATGAATCTTTTCCCGACACCTCCCCCACCTCCATAGAATACACCATTTGGAGAGAACATCCTAGTAACAGAGGCTGATGAACAACAATAGGATGAGAGGAACCCGGGGAAACAAATGATGATCCTAACATTGTCAAGGATACAGACACTAGGGAAAAAGATACAAGCACCACTGGGGTAAGTATTTCTGGTGAACCTAAAGATATGAGGAAGGAGTCAGAAATGAATCAGACCGTCAAAGGGGCGCAACAAGATCCCGGGGAGAAGTTACATGAACAGATTCTAGATGTAAAGCCACCCCTACCACCACAATGTTTAGTGGAGTCTCACAAAAGAAAGGCCCCGGTGACCCCTAAGGCCCATCTCTCCTTGGCGGAGATGATGGCACAAATGTAGGACCCTCCAAAAACTAAGAAGGCCTGGACAGTCCATACTCTTCGGACTGGGTTGGGCGGAGATACATTTGCGATAATTGCGACACCATCCCCAGATGTAGACGAGGCAACGAATAAGGCTGATGAGTACTCCATCACTAAGATATCACTGGGGAAGAGAGGGAAACATCATGGTGAACTGGACCTATTGAAAGAAGTGACCAAGGCGGTGGAGGCTCATTATGAAAAAGAGGCCTAAAAATTCAGGGCAGAGAAAGAAAAGAATACAAATCTCATGGGGTTGCTGATGGAACTCGCACAACCTCTTACTGCCATTCCTCTGGGTGCTTCTGCATCTGACGCACCACTCCCTCAGAGTGACATAGATTCATTAAGGGAAATGAAAAGAAAATCCCAGGCAGTTGATGAGTGGGTTACAAAACAGGTGGGAAATATCCAGTGTTTCTTCATATCCACGCTTCCAGACTTGTATGCAGCCAACAATATTCTGCATCGGGCTGAAACTACTATCTCCATCTGGGAGGGAGACATTGAAAACTATGTAGCATGGAAGGTCAAGATGGAAGAGCTCATCGACATCGAAGAAGAAATTTTCTTCGAGGCCAAAATTCTAGGAGAGGAGTCTTTTGACTTTGTCCAGACCAAACACTCCAGACTTGACCTCACATTGGGGGTAATCAAGCAACTGATAGGGGCCATGCACGAAAAAGTCCAGGAAGTTCAATATTCTTTCAATTTATACAATTCATTCATCTCCAAGGTCTACGGAGCTGATCCCTTCAGCACTGAAACATGCACTCTAGAGGAATATGTTCTGGGAAAGTTTGACGAGCTAATGGAGTCTCGGTATGGATCCCCAGAGGGAATGGATGGAGAAAAAATGGCAAGGCTCACTCGCATGGTGCTTCAGAGTCATGATGTGACCAAGATGGCTATAGAGTTCAAGGCAAATGCCCTAGATTTGGATGAGTAATTGGAGGTGGCCAAATATCGTTGGGCCGTCCTTAAGGACATAGACAAAGATGAGATAGCCCGACTCCTGCAGACCTTCAATGATACTAAAGAACAATGAAGTCCTCCAGACTCTGGAGATGATTGTTAGGAGATGTAATTTTTGTATTCATTCATTCTTTGGGGCACGAGCTCCCAGATCCCAGAGTCCTAGATCCAGTATTATTCTTGAATTCTTTAAAGTGACTCATGTCCCTGTTCCCAAAGCTGACCGGTCATTTTCAAGGTAGTCAATAAAAGGTGTCAGAAAATAGGTAACCGCAACAAGGCACCTCAGCTTGAAAAGAGGGTTTTGACAGATGGTATTTCCAAGGCACCGCTTCAACGTTACACCTGGTGCATCGAAGACAATGAACTTCTCTCCCATTTATGAGGCAAGTAGCCTCAATCTCTGGGGGATCGGATTTCTTGTTTTCTCCTCTTAGCTCCCTTCTCGAGGCCGATTCTTCCACTCCTCTCTTCTTGTCTTATTATTCTGAAAAGTCACACCTTTTCCTTCTTGAGGTCTTTTGTAGCATGGCACAGGTAGTACCGATCACCGGAAATAGTATTTTATTGGTAAGTGTAAAATAAGCTAGGTTAGTTTTAGGTCAAATATTGTGTATAAATAATAAGTCCGACCTCATTCCAAGGGTCGACGAAATTGATGGTTTTTCAGTCCATAGCTAATAGCATTTAAATTTTCTCAGTGCTTAGTTGCAGATCTCAATGCTCCTTAGTTTTAAAAGCTTTCAGTAGTTAAATTCTCCCTTGGAGCCACCATTGTAACACACACCAGTGCTTGATGGAGATATGTCAATGAAGAAGGAAGGGTTCTATCAATGATGTTGTTAGTATTCTTATCTCTGGGTTGACGATATTTTATGATTTATGTTCTTATGTCCTTTTCTCTAATACTTCAAGTAGATTAATGACCTCCTTTTCCTTTGCTATTGATTAAATATGAGTTGATGGTTCTGTATTTCTTCAGTATTTAGTGTAGTGTGTTAGAGAATTGTCGATGTTTTGAATGTTTAGTATAGCTATAGGTAGATGGAATATTTCTAACTCTGCAATATCTTTTGAAGTTTATTTGGTTAAGTTAATGAACGCTTGCAGGAAACCCCACTCACTTAAATCCCTAGAGAAGATGAGCCAAGATAACAAGCTATCCCCCCGAACTTTACAATCACATTTCCCAACTAAGCTCCTGCATTGTCGAGACCCAACTCTCACGTGCTTGAAGGCCTGAGGAATCTCATTTTCCCGGATAACCTTTATAGGCGAAGTTGGTTGGTGCCCTGGTACCCGGTGACAACTTACATTTGTTGGCGGACCTGGTCACAAAGTCTCGTCAACACTTATATTCACATGTTCTCATATTATGATATTCAGATTTGGATAAAGGAAAATTTATATGGGTTGTTCATGATCCGTACTTCATGATTGATTTTTTATTATACATTGTGTGCATAAAATGATGGTTGACTGGTATTTTTCTAAATTGAATTTTGGTCCTTTCTATTCTATGGGATTGATAGGTGGCATTATGTGAGATTATTTTGTGAAGATTCTCTAGAGGTGGTGTTCTGAATTGTTTTTATTTTATTTTCTTGTGATAACACAACTAATCATGTAGTTGCTTATTTTTAAGAATTTCTTCACTTAGTTGAAGGATACATCATATCTGAGAGCTTGTGGACCCTTTCTTTTGTTGCAACCATCGACCTCTCTTTTAGTCAAATAATAGGTACTATTCCTGACTTACAAATATTCAAATATTTTATTTCCCACATGCAAATATTCACATCGAAGCCATTAATAGCTATATATGCCACATATTTTGGTCATCCTCTTCTAGAATTCTCTCTATTTTCCTTACAACATGCCCTTTGAAGGGCCAACAAGATGCATTTTTCATTAGCATACAATTACATCTGTTCATAAGACTAGAAAACATCCTAACCCTAAAACTTCTTAGACATTGACCATTTCAAATGGATGATTTCCTTCTAACATGGTATGTGGTGCAGGAGCACCAAGTCCTTGAAGGTACACCAGGGTCACTATGGATCCGAGGGAGATGGGGACATGACCATAAAGGGTCATTTGGCATTTTAATGAGACCATGGATGGTCATTTCATATTGTTTAAAACATGTTGTAATGTTTATGGATCATTACGATCATAACCAAGATTTGTAAGCCATGCTTGGCATAAAGGCTAGTAGGGTAACCTTGGGGTCACTTGGTTGATTCAAGGGTAAGTGAGATTGGTTAAATACCTATAAGGTCATCAATGATTGTAATATGGCAAGAAAACCATTAAAATGTTGTAAATGCACTAAATGTGATAAGATGTTGTAATAGTGCCTTATTGGCAAAATATGCCTTAAGGGTCACTATGAGGTCTATATGACCTTCGAGGTAGTATTTTGGTTGGGTTAGAATGTTTTAAGCCTTAGAAAGGGTGTATAAGAAATTTATGGTTTGAAATGGTCAAAGTTGACATGGTAGTTGTCAACTTGACAACTTGTATAAACCATAAATTAGTGTAACAGTCAATTTTGACTGTTGTAGGGCAGTTTAAAGTTGCAAGTTAACTGTCTTAAGAAATAATGAACAATTAGTATTGTTTGTAGACTAAGTTTGATCATGTGTTGTGTGTTTTAGTTGTTGGGAGGAATGTAGAAGTGTTGGGGAAGTCTATATGTAATGTGTGTGTGGGTCCATTTAAAATTTGAGAGAATGATTATATAATTCAACAAGTAATATTATTAGCATTCCTATCAAATATGAATCATGATTAGATCAAATGTACAATGCTCTGCAGTCAAAATCTATTTAATGAATTTAAACTCGATTTTATACAAGATGGTACTAATGCTAGTACGTTTATATTTGATGGATTACAAAATTAATATCTTAATTCAGAGTACGGGAGACAAGTTTTTGGTATAATTATAGCATGAATATTTTTCTATGAAGAAAGACAATGTCTGAAAATATGAACCCAAGCCAAAATAAGGAGACAATTGCTAGATTGTGGTCTAAGTTTAAAATAAAAGGTGATGGAAAATGTTATTGTCCCTACAAAAATTGCAAGGGCTTAAAGACTCAAAGACTTCTAGTCAAAACAACTGAGAAACATTGTAGGCAACATGGTCACATTGAAGGTTGCACGATTTTAGTCCATTGGTAAGTGTTTCAATATATTGTTTTAACAATTTATATACAAAAGAAATCAATTAATGATGAGATCATGGTCATGGTTAATTTAAGGTCATCATTTCGATATAGGTCAACCACCCTGGGTTACATGTTATGGACCATAATAATCTAAAGAATGTGAATTTGCAAGTGGAGGAACATGGAGGTGTGAATATCCAAGGAGAAGATAATGATTCCACTAAAGAAGATGATCCTGCGATAGAGAACACAATTGAAGATGATGGTATTGTTGCAGTTGATCATGTGGTACTGGCGTAGCTGATAACGATGATGAAGATGACCTTGATTTAATTATACTTGAGAAGGCATATGAGCCCCTATACAAAGGCTCCCAAACAACTCTTCTCTCTGGTGTATTTTTGTTGTTGAACTTCAAGTTTTTGAATGGTTTACCCAACGTAGAAACCTCGCATATGTTAAGGTATGTCATATATGTCATCTTTTTTCATCTATTCTTGTCATAATTTTCTTATTGTTAAAAAAGGGTGAATCATGTACTATTAATTATATTTTTTCCGTAGGTTGATAGGTGAGTGTTTGTTACCACCATCAAACATTCTACCTCTCTCATACCAACAATTATCTGCCATTATGAAAGATATTGGAATGGAGTATCAAACAATACATGCATGTCCCAATGATCATATTATATATCATAAACAACATGAATTTGCAAAATAATGCGTTGATTGTCATATTAGTAGATATCGATCAAATCAAATAACAAAAAAGGTGCATCGCAAGGTTCTTCGATATATTCCCATTATTCCACATCTGCAACGATTATTCATGTGCACTACCTTGGCACAATTTATAGATTACCATGCACACAATACAAGTTGAGATGACATTATATGAATGTCTACGGATGGTTCTGCATTTAAGAACATAGAGGAAACTTGGCCACACTTTAAAGAAGAACCTTGTAATCTCAAGCTTTGATTGGCAGCGAACGATGTCAATCCATTTGGAGAGATGAGATCTGTTTACTCGGTGTGGTCTGTTTTTGTTATCAACAATAACATTCCTCTTTGGATGTCCATAAAGAGGGAGCACATAATGTTGGCAATGATTTTTCCAGGTATTTTTTCATTTAATATTCATGTAAATTTATTTATAAATACCGCATCAAAATAACCATAATAATTATATAATGTTTTTGTTCATTCAACTAGGTAAGCACCAAGTTAAAGATATGAATGTATATATTGAGCCCCTTATCGATGAGTTGTTAGATTTATGAAATGGGGTCACTATGTATGAGATCTCTAGACCAATAGGACAAAGACATATTCAATTCCATGCAATTCTTCTATGGACAATAATGATCCCCCTGGGCTAACACATTTTTGTGGTATGTTATATTGTTAACACATATTTATTGTATGTTATAATGCTAACACATTTTTGTTGTATGTTTAAGTTTGCGCATGATAATTGTAATTATCAAAATTAACATATTTAATCCAATTATACATGATCTTGTAGGTTTTCAGACAAAGGAAAAATTTGTATGTCCATTTTGTAGTCCAAAGATGAAATCTTGTCATTCAAAAAGTTTAGGAAAGCAGGTGTTCGATGAGTATATGCACTTTCTCCACAAAAATCATAGTATCAAATTACCGAAAAACATATTTTCAATGGGAAAGAAGAGACTACATCAAAGCCATGAAGAATGACACCTTGCCTATGGAAGTTGGAATACAATAGAATAAATTGTTGAGGTGATGTCATTCAATTTGATGGTTTTTGTTTGAAATTTATATTTTGATATTGTGTTTTGATTACTGATGATGTAATTTATGCTCGTGAAGGTCGTCAAGACATCAATGACCAACTTCCAAAAGGACTAAAAATTTATCCTAGATAATTTAGCAAGTTTTCATACTTTGAGCACCTCCCAATCATGCATTTGTTTGATGTTATGTGTATTGGAAAGAATATAATAGAGACATTATGGAAATTGTTGGACGGAAGACGTAATAAAGAAAAAATTGTCAAAACTTGTAGTGACATTGAAGATTCCAACCATGCATTGAAAAATGTCATTTGATCAAATAACAATGGAGACCATATGGATATAAGTGCCCTTCCTTGGTTATTATCAGAGTAGCAAATCAATGCTATAAAATAAGTCATGCAAAGAATTTGATTTCCCACAAGATTGATGCGAACATAAAAAATCTCATATCAAAGAAAAGTGAATTTGGGCAAGGGATGAAAACACGGGATTGACATACCTTTATTAAGGTAATTCATGTTGTTCTATATTCTCTATATATTTGTATATTGCATGTAGTTTTCATTGTATTATTTCATAAAATATTGAAAAGATTTATAATTATTGCAGCACGTTCTACCTCTATCTCTCCCACACTACTTCGACAATAGTGTCAAACAAGTTATATATGATCGTGGAAAATACATGAGGTTAGAAGCATTATTTGTTAGATTTGTTGTATAGATATTATATTCTTGACTTGTTTTACCTTTTTAGTAATTTATTTTATATTTTTTGTAAAGTCTGATTTATATGCTTTTGCATGTTTAATCTCTTCTAGGTGGTTTTTATCGAAAGAACACTACCTCATACATCAAGTTGAGGAGATTGAATTGTGTGGACCTGTACAAACTAGGTCAATGTGGATGGTTGAGAGGAACCTAAATTTTTTGAAGGGTTTGGTTTGACAAAGAGAACATCCTGAGGGCTCTATGGTGGAGGGATATATGATATACTAGACCATGGTGTACTTTAGTGAATATCTTCCTAAGTTTGCAACAAAGATCCATGTAGATTGCATTTGGGACCCCAACTCCATTAACAAATTTGAAGGAGAGTACGTGACGGGGAAAGGTAGATTGAGGAAAGTGAGAGGTAATTATAAGATGTTATTGTAGTTAATTAATTCTTATAAATGTTTAATTGAAGTTGTTTCTAAGTGGTCTATTTTTTATACAGTTGGTCGAGAGTGGGATGCACTACATTTGTATATTGCAAACAATCTTGATTGGATGACCGTATGGATTGAACTATGTCAACAAAATGGCTAATCATTAACATGGGAAGGTGTTGCTTCATTGGTTAAAGAAGCTCATTGTAATAGAGATTCCAATGTTACGCCAATTGTAATTGAGCTAGAAAATGGTTTAAGAGGTAGACAGGTACGTATAAATTTATTAATCATGACCCATATGTTTAATATCAACTCACGATGCAAATAATTTCCCTTTTTTGAAAAATTGCAGGTCAAGCACCACAGAGATATGTACTACCATGGCCATAAATTTCACTTAAAAAAGTTGTACGACACAAATAAACCTTGTGATTCTGGGATAAGTGCAGTCTTTGAAGTCACTAATATTTCATCTAGAAACGACATGCATCCTCAAGGATCTCAAAACCGATACTATGAAATTTTGGATGATATGCTTGAGTGCAAATTTGAATCCTTCAAATTAGTTCTATTTGTTGTCAAATGGTATAGGCTATGACTGAATCAAAATGATCCTGATAGAACTATTATTCAACATGATAATAAATTTACAATGATTAATACAAGCTCATTTGAGCCAGTTGGAGATGAGCCCTATGTTCTTCCAAGTCAATGTGAGCAAGTGTTTTACTCAGAGGTTCCACATAAACCAGGTTGGTCATTTTTTGTTAGACATGATCCAAGAGGAAGGACAATAAACTATTATGTGATGGAAGAAGAAGAAACTGAAGATGAAGATGACGAAGGAGAAGAAGAAGATGGTGGTGGTGGTGGTGGTGGTGGTGATGATGATGGTGGTGGTGGTGGTGATGATGATGATGATGGTGATGATGGTGGTGGTAGTTGTGGTGATGGTGATGATGGTGGTGGTGGTTGTGGTGGTGATGATGATGATGATGATGGTGATGATGGTGATGGTGGTGGTGGTGGTGGTGATGATGATCATGTTGATGACGATGATGACGATGATGGTCATGATGATGATGGTAATATTGATTTATTCATACAAATTTATTTGACTTATATGTTTTCATAATTAATTTATTATGTATTAAACTCTAATGCCATGGTACAATTAATTTATTGTGTTAAATTCTAATGATTACAGCATATGTGATTTATGATACACGTGTTTCAATTATTACTCATAGATTTAATGTATTTATTATTTGACAAATTACCAATGTATTGCTTATGATGCTCAATTGTTGGTGCTTATTTCATGTATATATTTTGTGTGATTGTCATCCTTTGTGGAAACAGGCAATTGAGTACAGACATCGTCACCCCTTTTTGTCGGCAATCCTACATAACACACATAAAGTAAAGGTAAGGAATTAAAAAATATACAAATATTATGATGAATGCATATTGTTCATGTTGTCTTCTATGTAATTTGTAACATAGGTATCATGTAATTTTTAGCTAACTTAAGATAAATGATTCACATATGCAGGAAATTTAACACCTTTTACGAGGATCATACATAGTGACATGGATCGGAAAATATAAGTCAATACACCTTATAGAAATAGTTTATTATTTGCTTTCTTTCTCTTTACACCCATCTTCATTGAGTGGTTTAATAATAAGGTATTAACTTGCGCATGATTTAACAATACTACCCTCAACATTAATGGTCCAAAGATTACCTCATCAACATTACCCTCATTTAGCAAAATATCTTGCTCCTTACCAACTATATCTCTCATTTGATGGAGTGCAGGAACCACCTAATAGGTACTTGTTAGATCTGTCTTCCTCGAGTGAGGGAAATGCAGGAATAGAAGACGAAAGTGAGACATGTAGTAGGCCTAAAATAGGGAGATCAACTAGAGGTCAAAATATTAGAAGAAAATTCAATAAATGCATACAATTTTTCCTTGTTGAATGGGGATCATGTTCTTATGATGATGAGACCAAAGATGACATTAACGTGCCCTTGAGGTACACACGTCTTTAGAAAGAATGGGTACCCAAGGAACTACCTCCAATTAACATTGATTTTTGTGTTAACGAGAGGATATATCGTATAGCTCCATCATCATTACATGGTTTGGGCCTATTTTCCATGGATGACACAAAGATATGATACAACAAATTTGTTGAGTTGATGGAGTTTGTTGGACCTTGTTACAATTACAATAATTGGATGTAGCTTGTTCGATATAAAAAAAGTATGCGTAGGTATGCATTGTCAGGAAATTATATACAATGGAAAGAAAAGGATCAAAGTAAAAATATTTTCTATGTAAATTGACGGAAGGCCAAAAAAAATAGGGAATATTGTGGGTTTTATAAATAGTACGCGACCTAGGTCAACTAATAAGAGACCCTGAGGGAAATCGTGTTTTTGTATGTGTGATAAAATCAATAAGTGCAGGGGAAGAGCTACTAATAGATTAACATTTGAATCGCATAGATACAAACAAAGTTACTATGATTGGGTTGGTAAGTTATATTATATACCATTTAAACTAACCTCTAATTAATGACTCCAATATAGCATTTTATTAATAAGTTTTTTTCTAAGTCTATTGTTTTCATTTTACTGAAGTTTTTATATTTAATCGTTATCACAGGATGACATGGATGCACCACATGATAGAGGCGGGGATGCTCCTCCCACCCCTTCTTCGGCGAAGGTAAAACTTGGTGTAATTGTACAAATTAGATAGAAGAAAAATATTATATTATTATGTTCTTTTATTTAGGGCTTTGGAGTTATTTTGATAGTTTTACTAATATGCCTATAAAAAATTGATGTTTAGGGAAAGAGAAAAGTGCCTATAACAACTAAGGCAATAGTTGCAGATTTGGAGGCAGCGGTATTATGCGATGATGACATCGCATATACCTCTGACCCCATAAAGATGGTGAGAAAGACCCTAAAAAAATTCAATACAGAACTTCTTGGCCTCCTATTCCATCCATATCCAAATGAGGAGCTACAGTCAAAGAGAGAATTGATACGGAGAGCACGTCATTTGGAAGTAAGTAGTAATTAATCTTTAGTTATAACAAAAGTTCAATAAAGGTTAATATTTTATACTATTTTATGTCATGAACTAAAATATGTATGTGTTCTTCTTACAGGTATTTTTGAGTACTCAACCACCTTCTCATGGATATCATGAGGACGGTACTAGCGCAGGTCCCTCAGGTAAAATAATCCTTAAGTTTACAAGTTACAAGGAATCATTAAGTTAATCAGTAGGCTTGCTGATCATTAGGTTTTCTGAATCACCTTACAGTAACTATGTTAACATAGACTCTTCCTTACTTTGGACAAGTTCAATAACCCTTACAAATAGGGTCACAAGTCTCCATCACAAACATAAGTAACTGTCAACATTGTTAGGATGGTCCTAACACAAGTTCAACATCAAAACAAATGGCTGCACTGTCACAACGCAGAGGATTCATTAACACAGTCTACTAGGGCATCACTTTTCTCACGTTACCCAAAGCCATTTCAACCCAAACTGGATTCATTTGAAAGAATGGTGTGATGCTTGATTTCAACACAGTCATTACAAAGCAACCTATACCATGAAACAGTCTCCAGTCATGGTTAAAAATGATGGATTATCAATTTTTCACAGTGTCGACACTTGCCTATCACTCTAGGTATCAAATCCTCCTTTCTAGGGTCTCTAGGCTAGGGTTTTCTCACTTAGGCTCTTACAAACCTCTCCAGATCCTCTTAAGGGATCTAAAACCTCAAAATGGACCCCAATAGCCAAGGTCCAACATAAAATACCCCCATCCTTTGGAGTATTTGTCCACAACAATGACTGGTGCTAAACGGTGCACCCTCAATCAACAACCTTGACCCATCTTGTAATATCACCTCCACAATACCTACACATCCTGTATTTAGAATCTATACAAGGATATTGTAATGTCCCTTGTGCGATCCCATAGGGTTTGTGCTAAATTCTTATAATTCCAATTTTCAGATACTTCTTTCTATCTATAATTGGTAAACAATTCTTTTATTCTTCGACAAATGAGGGTATTGAATGTGATCCAGAAATATATATATTGTCAGTCCCTATTCACTAAATTAGACAAAGGAAATAATAATCAATGCAATTTTCTATTATCTCAACATTATAAAAGATTTATATTACCAAACAATTCTTCTGATACAATTCTCTGCTCTGAAATCAATATGTCAACTCTTATTTGAGGAAACTCGATAATGTACAATGTTTAATAATTCAACCAAATGGATTGATAATAGTAGTCAGAATGGAAATATCGAATGATTTATAAATTCCTTCTATGGCATTGTACTTAATAAGTGAGATGATTGTTTCACATATAACGAGGATGCTTTAGATATTGTATGCAAAGTTTAATTTTGCAAACTATATCTGCTACATCACTAAATCGATTATATCCTTGGAAGGATAGAATTGTAATTATGATGGTAAAGGATTTTTGATATGATAATGATATAGGAGTTTGGATGTAATGCTAAATTGATCTTTTATGGATCTGATGGTTTGGAAATGTAATGTGAAGGATTTGTTGAAGTTGAAATGATATACAAAAATCAAAGAAATGCCAATCGTCCACATATGACATTTCCGACAAGAAAAAAGGCTTTAAAATCATATATAAGGAAGTGGATTAAATACATGGGTGTATTCTAAGGGCTAAGAAGAAAAATTTCAGATTAAATAGAGAGATATTAATAATTGTTACACTCTAGATCCGATTAAGGGAACAGAGTGCTGAAGATAAGTTGTTGCCACTGCAACTCCACTTCCCAATTTCACTGGGTACCCAACATCCTTCAATATCATTTCCATTCCACTAAGGCATCCCAACAGCTGTAACTGTATTCAAATTAAATATGAAATCATGTGGTTGTCACACTTACACAAATGGAACTATGTGCTACCATTCTAAACAACCCTTTAACTACCACTCCCTACAAGTGCTCTGTTTCTAAATACCCTTGGCAATCATTCAAAATAATCAACATTAACCTAGCACCCAAAAATATAAATTACATTACACCCCAAAACTTCGTAATTTAACCTAGCATTATAAGAAAATCACATTCTATTGCAGAGGAAAAGGAAATTTTTTACCTCGTTTAGGTTTCCAAGGTGTCCTATTCTGAACACCTTGCCAACAAGTTTGTTGAGGCACTATTAATGTAAGGCAGAACAACCATTGTTGTAATAGTGTCACTGTACCATTCCTCTTTCTATGAGAAATTCTTCAACCCCCATGCTTCTACAACAAGCCTGCCAACCATGCCACTTTTTAACAACCCTAAACCAATCTACAAATTTTTCATGGCTGTCACACTAATTTGAGCATTCACCTATCTAACAAGTTTAACTGATGCTTTGATTCGAATCATGTTACATGAGAGTGGATAAAAATTGTAAAATTTGATGTTGAAATGTAAAGTTCAATCTGGTAAAGTTGTGTTGAATTTGTTTACATTGAGATTAGAATAAAAGACAAGATCTTTAAAGTGATTTGAAACATTACTACAAACAAATTATACCCAACACTGTTCCTATCGATTTGATGGACTATGAAAATCTTGTGTACACTAAATGTGATGTTGCAGAATGTAAAGAGAAAAGGGTGAGAAAACAAACCTGGTGGCCCTTCCTAGTTGGGCGTGCCTGGAAATGATATTTTTTAGTCCTTCCTCAAATAGAAGTTCAAGCGCTGCGTGCAGTCCATAAAGAAGTTGAATGGAAGGCGTATAGGGCCAAAAAGTCCCCATCTTATAGAATTTCAAATAGTCATTCCAGTCAAAAAACACTCTCAGTGACTTTGCACTCTTGGCTGCTTCCATAGCCTTTGGGCTTGCATAGATTATACCCATTCCATTTGGAATGGAGAATTTTGACACCCAATTTTTTCATACTTTTTTGGGTTGTCTTTTGTTCTATTTGACTGGTTTCTTTTGCCAATCTGGGGATGGTGGGTGGTATCATTATACAGTCATTGGGTTCCATCTTGTATATTTTGGATGAGTTTCATAGATAGAATAGGGTAAATTTTATGTGATACTTAATTGTCTTTAATCAATAAACTTGGTTACGTGTATCTTGTAGGCTTACCGTTGATTGCAGACTTCATACGACTTCTAACTTATATTGCTCTATGATATTACTCTTATAATAACACCTTAGCTATAATGAACAGATTGAAATATATGAGTTAAACTCCGTTCCGATCTTTCCTATAATCCTCGATGACTATAGCCGGCAAGATATCCCTTGATAACATTTTCTCTCACATCTCATATTCTTGTTACATTCGATCAAGACTTTCTAATTGCTACCGCTTCCTCATCTATCGATGGTTGTTTAATTAACTTAGTTCTTTCTTCTAATTCAAACTTTCTTTTAATTACAGATATAGTACATGTTTTGACTCCTCCCACTAATCACATTAACCACATGGGGTGGGAGAGTCTATCCAACTATGGAGACTTCAAAATACAAATTGTTGATTGCAAAGACATGGTTTACGAACAGTCAGCACCAAAGTTGATTCTTTGCCTTCAAATGAAAATGAAATGTTACAACACTGACATAGAAATAATAGCAAATCAAAATAGAACTATTTTACTTCATTTCCTATATCCAATTACATTGTTTAAACATTTAAATGCACAAAATTAGAGACTTTACTCTGTGTCTAGAATTAAGGATTTGCAAGAATATTGTTGTTTATTGATTCAAATCCATTACAAAATGGCTTGCACACCCAAACTCTACATCCTATCAAAACTCACATGGATCTTCAATTAAAAGACCCTCAAACTCGACAACCACTCATATAACCAACTTCTATCTGCCTACAATAGTCAAAAAATGACTATTTACAAATTACAAGTTTAAAAAGTTGTCAAGTTGACAACTACCTTTGTCAACTCGACCCTAACATGACATATCTTTTCCCCTACCTTAACAATTTCTTAGGATTCAATCCCTTCATGACTTGATTCACTGCTGGAACCATCAACAACCTTGTGTTTGGTAACTTCTTCATTTTTCAAAACAAGGTTGTCCAACTGCTATAAAACCTCATGCATATCTTTGCTAACAATGTATTGTTTAGGTCTTGATGCGCAGATGCCTCCTCCTACGAGGACGAGCAATCTAACTGCAATGTCGGTAATAAGGAGCATGCAAACATCCATGTTTGCACCGTCTATAGCTGGTAGATCCTTGTTTTTCTATATTCAGTTATGTGTTAATTATGATTTGATTTGTACTTTAATTACGTGGAATGATTTTGTGCAGTAGAATATACACCTCCTTAGGATACAGAGACCAGTACTGGTGATAATTCACCATCATTTCCTGGATCTACCCGTGTTGCTAGTACAAGAAAATTGCACACGTCATTGTTGTTGACCGATGAAGATATGATTCCTTTAAAATTACCTAAGCTTCTAGGTACTTTAAAATTATTATTATTTATAATCTAATTTTAATTTACTTATTCATAGCTCATTTTGGATTGATGCTCCCATGAGGTGTTTGCAGGGAACAATGTTTTTTTATGAAAAACTTAATGAGATGATATTGTCGCTATTCGGGCCCACCATACGCACAAGATGGAACATCATATGTGAACTAACCCTATCCCACTACTTTGATTTCATATCATTGCTAGAATATTTTTCCTTTCATCTATTTCTTGTACTATATTCAAGGTATGCAACTTTAATTAATTTTTTTAGCTAACAACTTTGTTTTTTCTTAAAAGGTGGAATTTACAAGAAAAAAAATTAAAAGATCAGCTCATAAAATCTTTAGAGGATCTTTTTAGAAGTAACATTTTTGACAGCACCAAATTTCTTCAGAGAGCTTGCAAAAATCTAAAGACTATGAGGGACACATACAGAAGGAATCTAGCGAACAACCCAAAGTACGAGTGCCCTCCCATGATTCCAGAGAAGCAGTGGAAGGAATTCATTTTGGATGCAAAGGAGAAAGCGCAAAGTCAAAGAGGAATTACACCAGTAAACGACGATAATAGGTATGTGATAGTGTTAAGTTAAATGTAATTATGCACTAATTAGTGATCTTTATATTTATATAATCTAACATATTTCAAACTTTTCATAGACTGCAGGACACATCAAAGGCTACAAAGGCCAGACTAGAAAAGCATGGCCAACGCAAACTTGGCTCTGGTGGTTATCTGAAACTTCAAGAAAGAATTGTAAGTAGCAATAAATGAAATTTTGAATCAATTTTTATATAAATTGCAAACAATTTTGTTTAATCAAACAATACCTGCAGAATTGATGATATTAAGCAAAAAATACAAGGCTCGAAATTTAATGTAGCACCCACGAAAGAAGACAGAAAGATTACCTTCAAGAAAGGATATAAAGTCGTGGTTGAACACCTATGCCAAGCTTCCTGTGTCCAAACCCAACAGTCTGTTGCATCGGTTCACACACAGGTAAGTTGCCAAATGAAAAATATTTCAAATTGAATACTTGAGCAATAATCTATTTGATGTTTATTTCGAACATAAATTGACTATTTTTTTTTTAAAAAGAAAACAATGATAACAATGCGCATGACATTGAAATGCAACCTTCAAATCCTAGCATAGATACTCCACATGACGAAGAAACTGATGTGCATCGCAGTGATGGAGGTATTCATTTGCTATTGAAAATGAATTATGTAATTATTAATACAATTGAACATCTTAAATTGAAATTGGTGTAACCTTTCTTGTGTACATTTTAGAGCATACAAAACGTCATGGTAAAGCAGTGGAGGATGATCTGAGTGTTCACGATATTCAAGATGATGTGGCACTGTCAGGTAAAGAAAATCTTTGTTATGTTATTTTAGATTTTTTTGATCGGTTGTTATGTTATTTTAATTAATGAAATACTTGTAACACTAATATATAATGTTGTGAATTTAACCCATTTAGTTTTTATTGCAGTGAACCCCCCTTTGGTGCACCAACGTCCTCCTCATGCACACTAGAGAAGGCATTTCTTGAGATCACAAGAAGAAGAGGGAAATGACGAAGATATTGATGCTCCGCTTAGCCTTTACATTAAAAAATTGAAGAAAAAACCAAAAAAGAAATGATTGCAATGATAAGGCCGAGATAGGGCCATATAGTTTTATGTTTTCATATGTTTTATGGCTACTTTTGAAAGACTTTATATGTTTTCATGATACTTTCCAGACTGTTTAATATCTTAGAATTGTTATATCTATGGGTGTATGCAAATATATGTGAAATGTTTTTAAACAAAGTTTATAAATATGCTATCTATGTGTTGTATGGATATATGGAATTAAATCTGATACCTTTCTATCTTACCTTAAGTCAGGTGGGTTTCCTGTAGCCATATGGTGAAGAGCGAGGTAGTAAATAAACTTGTTATGAATTCTTTGTCTTGGATATGTACACGTGCTAACCCTTTTGCAGAGGCAATGGATCCATGAATAAGGAAGGA
>MU225863.1:1511606-1544860 GCA_018584345.1 Thuja plicata
TATATATATATATAATTTCATTCATTGGATAGCTTAGTTTCATTCTTTCCCTTTCATTTAATTTATAATAATTTGCAGGTACTCTAAGAATCAACATCTTGATCAGCCAAAAGGTAAAAACAAAGGTGAATGATTGCATCAATTATTGGTGGAATCTTTTATGTTCTATTCTTTCTTAACATTGATACTTATCTATTATAGAAGGCTCTATTATTCTTGACCTAACAATTTGAAACTTTAAATTGATAAAAGGGATACTTAGAGATTATTGTGACTTTTTTTTATTGATTGAATGTATTTTAGCACCAACAAGTTGACAGAGGGAATTGATGTGTATAGCTTTGGAGTGGTCTTGTTAGAGATAATATGTGGAAGAAGACCAATTGAATATACAGATTGTGAAGAATTCAAACCTTGTGAGATGGGTAAGATTGAATCTTGCCAAGCATTTTGAAAAATTTAGCATTTTATATTTAGAAAGACTGACAAACAATATGGTCATATAGGTAATGCTCCATACAAAGGCATCCCAAAATCCTCCTCGTCACATGATAGACATCATAGATAAGAGGTTGGTTTTGGGTGAAAATGAGATAGAATGTTTCAATTATGTTTTTAATCTAGCACTTAAATGTGTGGAGAGAGAAAGAACATTATGTTGTTAATCTAGCACTCAATTATGTTATTAATCTAGCACTAGTTCTGAGTTATTTCATGTTGGAATATTTCTCTTCTATACAAAAAAAATATTGTAGGACAATATTGTAACTTTAATTCATCTGCTGTTAGTTTTGTTTTACACCCAATTCAAAATAATTGTGATGCAGAGGTAAGGGTGGAGGACAATTTTTTCAACAAATGAATGATTCAAGTTCAAGGATTCAATACTTCAACTATGCTTCAAAACTCACAAAGTGCTTCAAAAGACTACAAATGATAAAAACCCCTTCCCAAAGGCAACTGTGAGTAGATATGATCTAACTTGGTTAGATTATGAAGGATTCAAGTGGTTATGGTTTTCTCCCAAACACCCAAAATTCCAATCTATCAAAACTCCCTAACATGCCTAATTACCTTCAAGTAGGTCAGCAACAAGCTTAGTAAATTCCTAACTCTAAACTTTCTGAAATACTCTACAAATAAACCATAGATTTAGATACCCTTTAACTCATACTCAAACATCCCACAAGCATTTACTCTATTGTTTTGGACCAAATACCACTATCATGAGACTGTACCCTACAATTTTGCATAAAAGAGGAAATTTAACAAAAAAACTATAAGTAAAATGCATCCCCAAGACCCCAACTCCTAGATAGACCCTTATTTTGATTACAAGTGCCCAAATCCCCAAGAAATTAGACCCATACCTCTTTCAACGTAAAAAACCCTAAATTACTCCTTACAAACCCTTATTTATAGGGATTCCTCAATGTCTTATCTCGAAGTACTCTTGCTCTCAATTGACACTTGATTCACCTATAATTCATCATCCTAAGTCACTTCCAATCATAAAATGTACCCCTTAATTAAGCCAGATTGCCCGCTGCAATATTGTACCAAGCAAAACCCTTGTTTTTCCTTCAACAAATCAATGGTGATCACCTGTTTTGTTAATCTTGCACATGAATTGTTAGAAAAGTAGGATACATGTAAAATAGACATCATACCATGAACTCAAGCCTTAAGAATTCATGGGATGATCATTTTCTAAGAAGAAATCAGAATACTTGCTAGAAACTTCAAACTGTGACTTTTAAGTTTTGAAAATGTACAGAACAACAAGACCAAGTGCTACTCAAAGCATTCAAAAGTGTATCAAACTAATGTACCATGCTTCTTCAATTCATTGTATTCTTGTTTCAATCAAAACACTAAAAAACTATGCCAATAGACTTCAAGAATTTGTAGAAAACTGAATTTTTATTGATCCATTGTTCTGTCCATACACCTCTAGGTTTCATCTTCCCATACAATGCATGTTTTCAAATACATACGGTTACTTAGTAACCACATATTTCATCCTTTTCCTTCCCTTCCCATTTTGTATTGGTATTATCAGAGAGTAAGCAAACAACCAACTCTTGGAAATTTGAGTATTCAAAGGAACTTTGTATGCATTACATTGAGATGGTCTAATCTATAATCTACCTTGTTCAAAAGGATAAAGTTGAACCAAGAAAATGTGACAGAAAGTCTGAATCAGAAAATGCCATAATGGGCATATTCAAATAGATATTGAAATGTCCCATCAAAAAGGTACTTTGATTTGTGTGATCTCTTTTGATTCCCTTTGTACGCAATATCAAATACTGAGTACAATTGATTCAATTTTAAAGCACTTTTTTCTTGATTTTATCTGTCTCATATCTAGGTAGCTCAGTGCTTAGAGTTTCTATGTAATTGTTGATTCATACACGTTCTCACCTACTCTCAGTGCATGTTATAACAAATGGATATGGAAAAAGAAGTACCATAGGCCTATTCGTACTTATAGCCCCAACAACAAACAAGTAGTCACAATCAAATAAGTTTCCAAGGGCACATGACCTTGGGAAAGTTATTTTCAATGGATTGTAGGAATAAAAACATTATAAATAATAATAATGCTTAGTTTTTTATATTAATTTTTTGAGTTTATTTCTTTGATTTTTTGGATCAAATTCTATGATCTATCTATAGCAAGAAGAGAGAAAGACATTATAATCTGAGAGTTTGATCTCATTTCTCATCTTGCTCTCTTCTTCCTAATGATGGATCATGGAGTTTAATCCAGAATTTTGAGGAAATAAAGTCACACGTTGATATCAGAAGTTAAGAAAAATAGCTTTACAGGTGGAAATCATATGACTACAATTATAAACAATAAATAATGAGTGAACTTAATTAAACATTGTTAAAATTTAGATAAAAAGTAATGGTAGAATTGAGAAATTCAGAAATTAAGAATAAGAGGATTTCTTTGATTTAATGTTTATTGAGAATTATTTTCTACTTTGAACATAATTTTTTAATTACTAACAATCACACATTGGTGTACAACGGATATATCAAGGAACCTTTTGATAAGTTCAAAATTGTGTGGGCGATGAATAATATTTTGATGTAAAGAACAATACAATGTGAATTGGTGATTACTCAAAATTGTTAAGAAAGCAATCTGAAATAACTCCTCAAAGAGATGTTTTCTCATTGTATGTAACAATTGAATGGTAGGCATTGTCTTCAACATAGTGAGAAAAAAAAATCTACAATCTAAAGAGTAGAACATAGTGAATGGATATAGTAGCTCAATTTGTTACATTATGAATGAATATAGAACATAGTGAATGGATATAGTAGCATAAAAATTTAATTTAAAAATAAAATAAAATAGGTCATCGATATTTCAACCTTAGTTGGTTTCATAATCGACGAGAAAGCTATATAAGTGATGAATAGATCGTCGTATAGTTGTCGGTATACCGACGACCACCCCATAGTTTTTTGACTATTACGACATCGCCTATATAGCATTTTCGTCATTTTTATAACTATTTGCGTCGTATGTTGGTCATAATTTCAACCAATTCTATAATGCACTGGTCGCCCAAGGCACCTACAATTCTTGATTACACAACCTATTTCTTTTGACCATTGGGTCGTCGATATTCTGATGAATATGTTGGTCGTCAATTGCTTTGACAAAAAAAGTTCAACAACCACATTGGTCGAATGTTCTACATTTTTGAGTTGCAAAATCGACCACTGCGTGTCAAAAATAAGGCTAAATTTTATTAGTGGTCTATCAAAAATTTGTGCCTTACCATTCTTCAGCCATGCCCACTTTTATGCATCTCTCGCTAATTTTACTTTCTCTCGTTCTTTCCTCCTCTCATCTTGTTGTGTGAGTGTTAAGTCTTCATCCAAGTAGATATGAGTACCTTTGAGCAACCCCATGTTCTTTAAAATCACAGTCTTGTCCTCTATGTTGCCTAAAGTAACTCTCATATGTCTATCTTTCCCAACTCTCATACTCTTACCAATCCCTTTTGCTTGACGTATACTTCATGTCCATTTTAGCTTGTCTCTGAGGAAATCTCGTTCTAGAATATCTTTTTTTTCACACTCTCCATAATCCTTTGATCCTTTAATAATGATGGTTATTGCCTTCTCCTACTTTATTTTTCCTCTCTTTTTTTCTTTTTTATTTGCATCTCAATGATTTCTTTTTGTTCTGATGTCGGTTCATTTACCACTTGGGCCCAGGACTTGGCCTCTTCTATATTCTCCTTTAATTCATTTTCTCTATTACCATGCTTGCCATTGCTTCCTGAAACTCTTCTAGTTGTACTGTTGTGGTTGTTTTCATTGGTTCAGGGATGCTATTTTCTGTTGCTTTCTCATAATCCATATCTTCCTTTAGGCTGACTAACTCTTGTTTTCCTCTTTGAATGTTGATCTGAAGGTTTAATACCTTCTTTTTTAGCCATTTGTTTTCCCTCTCAAGTTCCCAACTAGCTATTGTGACCTCGTGTAACTTGTCACTTTCTTGTTGTCCCTTTGCCTCCAAAATCTCGAGTCTCTTTTTCAAGTCCTTAAGATCACTTACATACAACTCCGATGACCAAAGAAAAGGGGAGGAAGAGGGGTTGTAAGTATCTTTATTGTTTGTTGATCTCCCATCTCCACCTTCTTTGTCCACCACAATATTTTTGATAGGAGTCTTTGTCCTATCATCTTTGATTCCACTTTGAACTGCTTGGTCATCTACTACATGGTTCCTTGAATCAACTATCGAGAGGTTGTTCTTAGTTTCCCTAGGAAGTATCATGATGAACCTTTTTTTTCTGTAGATGTTTCCTCTTTCAAACTTGTCTCCGCTTTAGAATCCCCAAATATTGTTTTTTATTCACAAAAAATAACTTATTATTTATGTTGCATGCTCCCTCCCGCAGAACCTTTGATAGGATGGGTTGCCACTCTGCACCATACCATCTTTGTACTCTTGTTGGTTAAAAACTACTTGAAGCCCACTGTACCAACCCTAGGTTATCTGGGTGAGGATATATGTGCAGAATCTGATCGCTAATAGGCCCTTGGGCCCCTATCTTAAAATTTCCTATTCCCAGATCTTATATATTGAGTATGGTTGTAGATAAAAGCTTAGAAACCCGAGAGACCAAGCCCCAGTTTGTTTTATTTGAAACACCAAGTTTTCAGTTTGCAGATTTGGTAGGTTTGTTAAATCTTGGTTTGAAGACTTGAGATTTGTAAAAATGTCTTGGTTTGTCATTTTCTATTTATTTATTTAATAAAGAAATCCTGAAGAAAAAATTGCACAAGAGACTGAGGGAAGAGGGTGGGGTATACAGTAGACCTGTTCCCACATAGCATTGGACCCACAAAATATAAAATGTTTATCCCTACTACAAACAAAACCCTTGTCGATTTCGTTCCTTCTCTTTGCCCCCATTCATTCTTCATTCATTCATTCAATAGGTATGCCAAAAGGATGTTTCTTAAAAGGGAGATTTGAAAAAGCATTAAAATATAGGCATGCAAGGAGTTTTTTTTGTACCAAAAGGATGTTTCTTAAAAGGGAGATTTGAAAAAGCATTAAAATCTAGGCATGCAAGGAGTTTTTTTTGTACCAAAAGGATGTTTCTTAAAAGGGAGATTTAAAAAAGCATATTAAAAGCATTCAAATCTAGGCATGCAAGGAGAGTTTTTTGGATATGTGAGAGCGAGATAAGAATGTCTTTTTACCTACATTTGTTTGACTTTATACTTTAAAGCCACATTTTTTTTGCCAAGAAATACAACAAGATATTATTGTTGTGTTTCAGCTGCTAGTGCCCACATTTTTGGGGGCTTATGTATGTGTTGCTGATTTGGAGTTAATGTTGCCTTGTTACTTTCTCACATCCTTTTTCTTCCATAGAAACCATGTTTTTTTATAGCTGAGTTTTGAAGCATATGGTTGTCTTTTTATGACCCTATTTTATTTCGGGTTCTTATTTTCTCTTTTTACGCTGTAGGCATTTCCATATGAGAAAGGCCCGACCTATTTTCTAGGATCGATGGATGTAAGTGGTCGAGAGCCCAATGAATACCATTGGGAGCTTCTTGGCCCTCCATTAACACATGTACAAAATGAGCACATAGTTTCCTTGCTACCCACCACTTTACATGTGTGCACTGGTGAGGTCCTACAGTTGAGCGACTTTAAATTGTGCAACTGTGTGCAATGTTTTCCATGCTTATCGAGTAGGAGAGAGAGTATTAAGTTTGACTCGTAAGACAAAAGGGAGTCAGGTAGGAAGTTGGTCATTCAAAAGCATTGTTGTACATCCCTTTTATTTATTCACCTCCAGCCTACCATTTTCAATCAACAAAGGAAGGATCCCCTTTAAAAAATCCTTCCCCTATGTTTTGCAATGTTGAGATCTTCCTTACAGAAGATGGATTAGCCACAGATAAGTTTGGTAAAGCAGAGGTCTGTGATGAGGAAGAGGGAGAATATTGCATTGTAAATAATGAATGGAGTAGGAAGATGGGGGATGAAAGTGGGAATGGAAATGGAAATCGAATTGGATGTGGTAGACTGATAGAGAGTTTGAGAGTAAATACATGGCCTTTTGTACTCTCCTCTTGCAACGAGTGGAACTCATCACCAAATATGGATTTGATGGTGGGTATCACCTTTTTGGCAAAGGCTCACACCAAATTAAACTTGTAGTCGAACAATAAAACTACAATAACATATAAAAGTACTAATCAAAATTTAAGTAAGTATTAATTTTCAAATATAAAGTAAGAAAATGTAGAGCCTTCCTCAATCTATATAGTCCATATGGATAAGTATGCTATTCCTAGTGAATTCCCCTGTCATATTCACTGGTATAAATTGCTTCTCTCCTTTGTGAAATGAGTAGACGAGCAACAGAACATTGTGGAAGACGATTTTTATCTTTAAACTTACGATACAGTCATGCATGCCTTCAGCGCCAAGTTGACCCAGTCGGAGCTCGACAGAGAAATGAAAGAGGCTTTGTCGAGAACTGGAAGAAGTGGTTGGTTGTAACCAAAGAGTGGAAGAATCTGACATAGATCGTCTGCCTTAGCTCCATGTGTTTGTCAATGAAATACTGTGAATGTACCCATATGCTCCTCTGCTCATTCCACACAAAGCCAAAAGCTCCTATGAGATCGGGGGATTTGAAACACCCAAACACAGCCAGGTGATGGTGAACACATCATCTATTGGGAGGGACCCTTATGTTTGGAAGAATCTATCAGATTGGACATGATTATTTGCAATCTTGAAGGCGGCGTGGCTAGAGGTGAACCAAACATTTGAGCATGCCAAGGATAGAAGGGTGTTTGGAATGGAGGGTGGGTGTAAAACTGATTCTTCATTCTTTTCCCACATCTTTTCCATGTTCTAGGGCTTTGCAACATGTTACAGACAAGCATCCAAGGTGCATAACACAATCGACACGCCTATAAACAATGCCAATTTCTATGACCTTCACCACCGTCTTTTGAAGACATGAATTGTTTAAGAGAATGCCTATGAGAGATCTTGTCTCATCAAATACAATGATTGCAGCATATCAATAAATTGGATTTTTTTATAAACTTTCAAGAAAGTGGAATCGACGAGTACAAAGCCAAACTTAACAAACTATGTGCACCAGAATGGAAACTTCATCAGTCTCTTCAAACTTAGTTTGAAATAAATTTAACACTATCCAAAAAAATAGTATAAGCTATCCATAACAAAAACATAGGCATTACATTGAATTGGTGAGATAAAAAGTGGTGTAGCTTATACTTTTTTCTTTACACAGGGTAACCACAATAGTTGTACAGAAAACAATGAATCATGTCTATCAACAAGAAATCTATACACTTGATGTAATATTTAGAAAACATAATGCAGCTTATGATGAAAATGTAGAGCACAATCAACATTTAAGGGTTGTTGCATTTACTTTCACGAAGACAATGCTTGTCAAACTGAAGAGATAACATTACAAGGCATAAATTCAATACCATGAGCACAAGAAGTTTGACGATAGGAAGTAATAGAAAAATAAAAGGAGGCGGTGGTAGGGGAGAAAAAATCTAAAGAAGAAATAATATAGGTGCAGTCAATGTGACCAATGAACCATTGCGAGAACCATTCATTATTGTACTTAAACTACTGCTAGAATCCACATCCCAAAAGCTAAAAAAATCAAGAAATGAAGTTAAGCATGCATCATTCTCTCGAACGATTTTGAACAACATTCAACCAAGAAAGCTTGCAAATGTATCCCATGCATAAAAGACCTACCACAATTGTCATCTTACATGATTCCTGCATTGGTAGATGTTCATATTTTCTTTTATTCGAGTCTTTGAAGAACTTTTCCTAAAATCTAAACTAAAGTTTTAATACAAAATGATAATATATAATATTTATTTGAGTCTTTCAAGATAGGAAAAAATAATAAAATACAAAAGAGGCTTCAAATAATGGGTAATGTAAGGTGTACATAAAATATTGTGTCTCCCCATAAAAACAACCCTAGACAATTTCCTATTTTTGTTTGCCATTGAAAGGTCGATTTCCTTAATCCCACTTGGTGTACCTAATAAAACTTTGTTCAATGATGATACAACATAATCCAAATATTACGATTAATCTTTCATTTCAAACTATATATGTTATTTAATTATTATATTCTAATTTTGATTCTTAATATTTTCTTTGAAGTACGACATTCTTATTTTTAAAAATTTAATTTATTTATGTACTTTAACTATATTCAAATTCAATTTTATAATTTTAATTTCTATTAAAATTTAATTTATATTTCATTAATATTAGTATCATTTATATTTAGCATTGAACCTTGAGCATCATCATATGATGCACAATTCTAGATGTTCTTTACTTCTACTCCTAATGTAAACAAAATAAAAAAGAGTGTAAAAATTGTCTCACCTGATAGGTTGTAACACTGTTGGATGACGTCCATACTCTGCACTTGATTGAACTTATCAAGAGTTCCACAACTCAAACAACTGCACAACCCATTCATACAGACACTTTTGGAAGAACACACTTACCATATCGATCATGTCTGAAGCCCACTATTATCACTATAAAATTTCTCATGGTTCCAAGGTCTTTGTCATGTTTTATCAATCCTTTAGGCCTTGTTTTAAACCCTTTTCTTCATTGGTTCTATACCTTAGTTTTTTATGGTCTTAAAACCCTAAACCCTTTGACATGTTATAAGATGTCATTACCTTTTTGATGTCACTAAAACTCATGTCTTTTAAGTTGTTGGGTGGGGTTCTCACTTTAATATTTCCTAAAGTCCTAGCGGGGTCTATAATAATTTTTCCTAAGTTTAATATCCCCGACGTATTTTATGCTTAGCATGTGTCGTGCAAGTTAAAGTTGATCCAATAGTCGGCGTGATTCCTTAACCACAAGATGCAGTCAATATAGTCATTAAGACACTGCGTTGTGTTGACGTGTGTCAATTTTCAGATCATGGGGCTTGTCAATGGTGAGTTAAAGATAGGATAGATCTGTTTCCATCTAACAGTTAGTGTAAAGCCTCAAACAGAAGATGCAAGGTTATTATCCTCCAAGACAACGTGGTCGAGCGCCATGTGGAAAGTGGTTGGGCTGACAGAAGGGTTAAAGGATAGATAGATCTGAGTTGATCCAATGGTGGGCGCTTTGTCTTGATCTCAAGATGCACATAAGTTATTCATTGCGGGGTCACGACCTTGTGACACATGTAAAGTGGTCGGGCTACGGGAAGACTAAATCAGGGAAGTTGCTTATTTTTTTAGTGCAATTTTTTTAGGTATGTACAACATTTAATTAATTGTACATACAATTTAATTTCCGGCATATAAAATATTACTTTTACTTGTATGTAGTACATTAGCTTATATATTTTATGTACAAAATTTTGTTTTATATTTTTGTTTTGATGTCTTCATTGTATCATTTTCGGCAAATATATGTATTGAATTACTTTTCTACTTATCACTATTCAAAATTATAATTACCCAATTATGACATACCATAGAAATAGAATAAAATCAAGATAACATAGAAAACAAGGCGTAACCATTGCACACTCATGTGCGATTGCTAGTAAGTAATATACTTAAAATTATAGACCTCTAAATTGATAAATAGAAAGGATAATTAAATGCTTTAATTTTCTTTTAAATTTTACGATGTAGACTTAGTCATCATATAATTATTGTTAAATTAATTACAACATTCAAATGTAAGTTCATATATTTGTATATGGTATATACATGCATATGATATACCTTCTTTGATAAATGTTTATATATTCTTATAGTTCTTTACTTGGTTTATACAATAACTCTTAGTATTTTGTGTAACACATGGAGGCTAAAATTTATTTATTTATATATATTAACCTTAAGATAGATAAGTTGTTTAATAGTTATTAATCTTGTAATTTCTCTTTTTATTGCTTCTCTTACTAAATATTGGTATAAACTAAATGCGCGGGTTAAAGCATAAATGATCCTTGTTTTACTATTTGTGAGTGCTATTTTAATTACACAAACATCATTAAAATTTTGGAGAGCATGAATGCTATTGGATAATTTTCAGATATGATGACAATGAGTTATCTAAGTTGAGTTTCTTATTCTAGATTTAATAGAAACTTTATTACCTCTTGAAGAAATATTAGAAGGCTTATCATCTTAGCTATATGATAGTATCTTTATGAATACCATAAGATAAGGTCATGACCTAGAAGATCATCTTTTAAAGACTTCAAGAGGAGATTCATTAATTAATTGTTGGATACTAAGATATTTAGGCATTTTGGTATTCATATCTCTACATGTTCTATTTGGTGCCTCTTTTACATGCATATTTCCCAAATAGATGTATCTAGTAAATTGTGTTGTTATTTTAAAAATTAAATATTATTTGATCATGAAGATTTAGGAGTTTCTTTTGAATATATTTATAGTTATAGGACACATTATGGATACATAGTATTTGGAAGTGGAAACTTTTCTTTCAGGTAGATATTCTAGACATAAATATGCATGGTTCTATATTAGAAGTTAATCTCGTGGGGTCATTAGCTCATTTATTTCTATAGAATTTAAAATTGAAATATTGTGGTAATACTAATCAATTTTAAAAAGGGTTTTTAAATATAGTAGGTGTCTTAATTAATTCCACTTTTGATTAATGACAAGGGATAATATCTCAATATAGGTAACTGCCATTCACACAATGCTTAATCTTGCATTTTATTTAAGATATAATAAGAAGACTTGCATCATGTTATATAAAGATATTGTATCATAAATGTTCTTGATATTGTATTAACTAATTCAAATTACGTACATGTATGTATATAAGTATAATATTATATTATTGTCCTAAATAATCTAGATTGGTTGGCTTAATATCTATATACAAATATCTATTAATATGCAATGGGGAAAGGTACCTCTTTGTTGGAATTGGTCTTTATCTATTGTTGTATATGATTCCATTATTGGGCTTGTTATGATGAGATATTGCAGTCCATGACTTGATGTTTGTAAGTATTGCATCTTTACCAAGCTTATACCCTTGGTTGTTCCTTGCAGTCATTGATTTTGATACCTCACAATTATCATTTGATCTTTCTTGGGTATTAGTTGCCACAGGGTAAGTGTACCGAGTTGTTGGTCAAAAAAGTGGCCACATGATGAAAAAATACAAATTTTTACAAAACTTGTGGGTGTTATTTAAAATTTGAAATCACTTGGCTCGAGGAAACTGAGCCTAATTTTCTCAATTAAAAAACCCTTAAAGTTCTTCATAACTCATACGAGTTATGAATAACTATATGTTGCTTTGCATTGCCTACAACCAAGCTCATTTTCATAGTGAAAAGTGGATTGACAACGACTTCTAGGTTCCCAAATTCTAAAGAACCTAGGCGTGTTTGCCTCTATTTTTTATTTTTTCATAGTTTAGACCAATTTCTAACATTGCCACATCTTCGAACAAGTAAGCTTTTGATTTTTATTGTTTGAATTTGAATTGAAGTAGGGTTTATTCAATTGATTTAAGTTTCTTTTATTAATTTTATGTCAGATTATCAAAACAATCCCCGACGACAAAATAAACAACGACGACCTCTTCCTAAACAACCACCATAAGAACACCCTCAAAATGTTGCACATGAAGAATAATAAAACCCTCAAAATGCTTCTCCACAACAACAAAACCCTCAAAATGTTGCTCCTCAACAACCACTGCCACCCCAAAACCCTTCACGTCCTCAAGTAGAACCTGTACAGGCCAGACAAGAGGATCTTATAAATTGCCTGACACTCAACACTACTCAAATTGCTATGATAGTGAATAGGTTGAGGTCCTCTACTTGGGAGAACCACTCATCCCTCGCCACAACCCTATAATCAATGACCAATAGTGAAAGAGAGGTATCTAGATAGGTTATGAAATGAGGTTCATTTCAGGATATATAGATATCGTGCATTTTATGGTGATGGGTTGTCATATGATGAGGTGAAAAGAAAGAGCATACTTAAATATGACATATGTTCTCTTTTAACCGATCCTATAACTAATAACATCTTACCTACTGATATAAATAAGATTCCTATGCATTGGTGTGTCCACGCTGGGATGAAAAATGCATTTTAGGATAGGTGGTATATGGTTTTTGACCAACCACCTTGTAACAATTGTGAGGTGCCTCTATATTTTTAAATAAATTTATATTGTGAGTTTATCCTTGACTTGAAGCCAAATTAATTTGACATCCAACAGTTACAAATTCTTTAGGAAGCTATATCATTGACTGATGTCATTGTTCAACATGGCACACAATTAGTTGAACCAGAGGATGGATCAGTACCCGCACCACCTCCATGTTAGAATAACTGAGAGGGGGGGGGGGTGAATTAGTGGCCTCAAAAATATTCCAATAAATCAACCCAAAAACTTAGTACCACAATATTAAGCCTCTAGTTATCTTTAGTCCTACAAGATGAATGCCTTCAAACAATCTTAACAAATAACTACTGCTCGGAGTTCACTCTTAACTCTTATTCTTACTATTTTCCGATTAGCAGTCTTTTATTTACCAAAATATAGTAAATTTCTTAGTGTATACCGATCAATATAGATTAGTTATGTGTAATGCAAAACACTTAAGTAATGACTCATAAACACATTGACACATGGATTTTTAATGTGGAAACCCTGTTAAGGGAAAAACCACTTGGGACCGGTAACCCAAAATTTTTACTCTTCTGAAGTGATGTCGGTGAAGAGCCAATCCTGTTAAAGGTTAAAAACACACTCTTAGGTGTGACCTTCTTAGAGGATTTAAATAGAATAGTTTGTCACTTGATATCGGGCATCTCTATGACACCTTTTATGACCAAACCTAGTGTAGTTTGTCAAATGGTATCTGGTATCTCATGCTATCTTCATGATCAAACTTTTTGATACTCCTTGGGATGTATCTCAATATAGAAAGTTTTTTTAACTCCTGATTGGTTAAGAGACTGTCTGATCCAATAGTTAAATTAAAATAGTAAATGATATGTTCATACATACAACTATACTTTGTAGATTTTTAGATCTATTGTAAGCTCATAATACCTTTCTGATCAATGTATCTTTTCAATACCTTTGCTCCACTTCTTTCTTCTCGGTGATGTTGTGCTTTGTTGCTCGGTGTCTCCAGAATTAGCTTTGTTCTTCAGCTTGATTGATCAGGTCTGATTGAATTTGTTCTTCATCAGTTTCTCTTCAACATCCTCTTTCTCTATTCACTCCCCTAATTCATAATGAATTAGATTGTCTCTTTATAGACATGATATTACCATTTCTAAGTTCTTGACTTTCTTGTTCTTGGCATGATCTACAGTCTTAGCCAATCTTTCTTTAAATCTTTTACTCCTGTTTTATCTCATAGATATCTTCTTGCCAACTGTAATAAAATTGCTTTAAAACTCTCTCTTATCTCTGGCTTCAAACTTGTCAATGAAAACAATATTAACAACCAGTTAACTCCTTTAGCTCTTGCCAGCTAAGTATTTTGTCATTTCTAAACTTTAGTTCCTCCTGGTGTTTTAACTCTTGTTATCTTCAGTCAACACTTCAGTTCTCTTTGGGCATCTCCGTCGGGGTTGTCTGTCCATTGGAGTTGCCTATCCGTTGGGCATCACTGTAAATTTCTACTCGTCGGTAATGCTTGTGATTCTTCTCGTTGGGTTTCTTGTTCGGGCATCACTGTGACTTTCCTCTGGAGTGCACTACCCGTCGATGTTTGTTGTCACTTTGTGAATACTGATCTTTTATGCATTACTGAAAGCATAACCTTTATCTTTCTGGTTCTCTGAAGTCTTTGACACTTTGTATATAACCAATCAGATTATATCAAGTTGACATCAATGACAATACAATCTACAACTGATTTAATGTCTTGCATTATCTTTCTGCATTTTGGTGATCAACTTAACATCTTCAAATATTCAAATGGTTATGGTTCATCAATCTCTCCCTTTGGCATTGATGGCAACACACTACATTATTTCTAATACAATATAAAATATAACAATTGTAGTTCATCAAACTACCAAATTTATTGTTCTATAACTTATACAAATGTATGGCTCTTGGTAAGCTCATATAGATTACATTTGTTTCTTGCAAATTTGTTTCTTCAATCTTCAATCCCTTTACTGGATAGATGTATCAGCTTCTAATTTTGTTTTTGATATGTGCTCTGCCTTGGTTGTTCCTCTCCTTGATCATCTTTTTTTCTTTTCTTTTGACAACAATCTCTCCCTTGGTATGTATTCTCTCCCTTTGGATAATGATAATTTCTCCCTTTGAATCTCTCTCCCTTTGACAACAATGCCAAAGTAAACTTTTATCATGAGAAAGTTATATCCTTTCACCTTTTTATAATATACTCCTTGAATTTCCCTATCCATCAGCAATATAGTGACTCTGGTGTTCGGTGTAGATATGTACCTTTCTGTGTATAGATGTATCTTTGCATTACATTTCCTTACTTACATCAACATGAATGATCTTCTAATTTTTGTATAGGCTAATGCACTTCCCTAATCAGCTTACTGACTGATAGACAAGGGTTGGACCCCTAGTCTCATTCTCAGGTACTCAAATGTATCTTTAGGCAATGGCTTGGTAAATATGTCGGCTAATTGTTCCTTGGATTGAACATATTCTAGTATCACTTCTTTTGCTTGCACTTGTTCTCTTAAGTAATGATACTTGATTGCTATATGCTTAGTCTTAGCATGCATGAATGGATTCTTTGATATGCTTATTTCACTGGTATTATCACAATAAATAATCATTGGTTCAAGAATATTCATATTCATACCTTCCAGTAATTTTTTGATCCATGCACTAGTTGAGCAGTTTGCAGTACTAGCCACATATTCTTCTTCTGCAGTAGACTGTGAGATTCATCCTTGCTTCTTAGTGATCCATGTGAAAAGTTTGTCACCCATGAAGAATGCTCCTCCAGTTGTGCTCTTCTTGTCATCTAGGTTTCCATCCCAATCAGTATCTGTAAAGACTTGAAGCTCAAATTTTCCTTCTCTTTTATACCATAATCCATAATCCTCAGTGTTCTTTAGATATCTTAGAATTCTCTTGACAATAGTCACGTGTGATTATTTGGGATTAGCAGATAATCTAGCAACTATTCCAACCACATGTGCTATATCTGGTCTGGTATGAACAACATACATTATTTTTCCAATCATTGATCTATACAAGATCTGATTTACCTCATTTGATTTGTCATCTTTTGTCAGATTACATCCGGTTGCCATAAGTGTTCCAACTAGTTTGGAATCTTCCATCTTGAAGATCTTCAACACTTCCTTGATGTATTTGGATTGAGTGATATACATACCTGCATTTTGTTGAAGAATCTGTAGACCAAGAAAGAATTTGATCTCCCCAAACATAGACATTTCAAACTCTTTTCTCATTTCATTATCAAAGGATTTAGATAACATTTCATTACTCCCAAATATGATATCATCAACAAATATTTCAGCAATCAGAATATTACCATCAATATATTCTTTTAAATACAAATTTTTGTTTTCACTTGTTCTTACAAATTCAATGCTTATGAGATAGGAGTGAAGTCTTTCATACCAAGCTCTAGGTGCTTGTTTCAATCCATACAAGGATTTATGTAGCCTACATACCATGATTCTCTTGTCTGGATTAGTAAACCCTTTTGGTTTTTCAATGTATACCTCTTCTTCTAGTATTCCACTTAGGAATGCAAATTTGACATCCATCTGGTATACCTTGAATCCTTTGAATGCAGCATAAGCAAGTAAGATTCTTACTCCTTCTAGCCTAGAAACGGGTGCAAAGGTTTCACCATATTCAATACCTTCTTCTTGTGCATACCCGTTGCATACTAATCTTTCTTTATTCCTTGTGACTTCTCCATTCTCACTCAGCTTGTTTCTGAATATCCATTTGGTATCGATGACATTCTTGTCATCTAGTCTCAGTACTAATGTCCATATACTATTCTTCTCATTTTTTTCTATCTCTACATTCATTGCACTGACCCATTGTTCATTTTCAAGTGCATTATTAATAGATTTAGGCTCAAAATCACAAAGTAAACATATAGTGTTTATTGACTTACTTCTTGTTCTCATTCCAGCCTTCTTTTCTCCTATGATCTGATTCTATATATGATGTCTTCTGACATACTTGGCAAGTTTCGGTTTAGCTCTTTGTCCATCATTCTTATCATCATCTTGACCTTTATTCTGATCTCCATTGCTCAGAACATCATCTTTAGGAATTTCCTAATTTTTGGTAATTGCAGCCTGATGCTTGGGTGCAATGTTCTATTTCTCAGGAGCGATACATTGTTTCTCAGGTAGAGTTTCAGGTTCTTCAGTGTAAACAAACATTTTGTATTCTTCTGGTTCTTTTCTGATTTCCTTATCATTCTTCTCTACAAATTCATCTATTCTTACATTTGCACTTTTAATGATCTTGTTAGAGGACTTGTTAAGACATTTATAAGCCTTTCTTTTGGTGGAATACCCTAGAAAGATACCTTCATCACATTTGGAGTCAAGCTTTCCATTTCTATCATCTTTCAAAATATAATATTGACTACCAAAAATTTTGAAGTAGCTTACATTGGGTGTGTAACCATACCAAAGCTCATAAGGTGTCTTTCTTCAATTATACTATGTTCAATGTGTAGACAACAGTATTGACAGCTTCCTTCCAGAAAGTTTGAGTGATGATTTTATATATCCTCAGTGTTCTTGCACAATCAACAATGGATCTGTTTATCCTCTCAACAATCCCATTTTTTTGTGGTGTTCTTGGTGCAGAAACCTGTCTTTTAATTCCATGCTCATTAAAATAGTTAGTGATTTCATCAGAAACAAATTCTCCTCCTCTATCTGATCTTAAGCATTTAAATTCCTTACCACTTTGTTTTTCTACCATATCTTTATACCATTTAAACATATTGAATGCTTCTGATTTTTCTTTTAAGAACATAACTGTCATCATTCTAGAATAATCATCAACAAAGAGAATGAAATACCTATCACCATAGTAACTCTTTTTCCTCATGGGTCCACATAAATTAGTATGGACTAATTCTAGAATTGCATTACATGTATGGGCTTTTCGCTTGAAATTAGACTTTTTCATCTTACCTTTTTGACAATTCTTACACATGATATGCTCAGGCTTTGACAAGCTCGGTAAGCCTCTTACTTTTCTTTTATTTCTTATCTTTATCATGTTGTCAAAATACACATGACATAATCTCTTATGCCACAACCATATGTCTTCATTTCTATCCATTAAAAAAGTGGTGTTGATTTCATCAAGATAGAAAAGGCTACCTTATGTTTGTTCACCAGTTCTGATCAATCTTTTTGATTCATTGAAGATCTTTGCCTTCTTATTTTAAAATTCTAATTGGTGACCTATGTTATTCAGCTATGAAACACTCAATAGATTATAATTAAGTCCTTTTACCCAGTATGTATTTTCACATTTGATTAGGTCATTCAACATTATGGTTCCTTTACCTTCAACTGGACAAGGTGTGTCATTACCCATTCTTACTGATCTACCATTATAGTATTCAAAAGTTTCAAACTTTTATTTATCACCGGTCATGTGGTGAGTGAAGCCACTATCTATAATCCAAACATCATTCTTACTAACCTTAGATATGAGTGCAGTCTCTACATACCTTTCTTCTTCTTTTTCTGAATCATCCTTCATGGCTACAAATACCATCTCAATGTCTTCATCAGATTCAGTGTCAATGTCTCCAGCTCTATTCTCAGCTAGGTAACAAGCTTTCTTCCCTTTGTCCTTTTAGTCTCGAGTATCTCTTCTATCAAATTGTTGGTTGCTTCAGTAATCTCTGTTATCACCTCTATCAAACTTCTTTTCAAATTTTATGTCATTACTTCTATTATCTTTTCTTCTGTTAGGACATCTTGCAGCAAAGTGTCCAACCTCTTTACACTTAAAACATACAAGTGGTAATTTACCTTTGTATCTACCTTTTCCTTTCTGCAATCTTCTAGCCATTAGTGCTTCAATCTCATCAATATCTTGGTCATCACTATCACTTTCACTATCATTTCTAATAGTGTGTTTATGACTTGACTTACTTATTTTCAAAGAAGATTTAAATGTAGAATCAATAGATGGTAAGACACTATTATCAAAGTTATTCATGTCAAATGAAATCAGTCTACCAATCAGAATATCTAGAGTAACATTATTGTTTGCAACTAATCTCATTTCTTATATAGCAGATGCTCTACCAGCATATACAGATAGTAAGGTTCTTAGGATTTTACTTATCACTGTCTCTTATTCAATTACACCTCCAACTCCTTGGATAACATTGACTACCTCTTTAATTCTGCAACTATATTGAGTGATATTTTCTCCTTCTTTCATCCTTAGGTCATCAAACCTCCCTCTTAGGCTTTCCACCTTAGCTCTTAGTACATTAGCATCTCCTCCATGTACCAGCTTCAATTTATCCCACATTTTCTTTGCAGAGGTGCAGGTTTTGACATCTTCAAACTCAACATCAGAGAGTGATGATGCAAGTTCTATCATCATGCAATTATGCTCATGATTATCTCTTAATTTCTCAAGAGTGTGAGGTCATGTAGGCAACACATATTCAGTATCAAGGTGTTGAGTAACATCATCACCAATACTTGATAGGTAGAGTCTTCTTCTTCTTTTCCATGATGCAAATTTGTCTTTGTTCAACACCTTTGGTCTACTTCTTTCTGCTCGGTGATGTTGTGCTCTGTTGCTCGGTGTCCGCAGAATTAGCTCTATTCTTTAGCTTGATTGATCAGGTCTGATTGAAGTTGTTCTTCATTAGTTTCTCTTCAACATCCTCTTTCTCTATTCAGTCCCCTAATTCATAATGAATTAGATTGTCTCTTTATAGACATGATATCACCATTTCTAAGTTCTTGACTTTCTTGTTCTTGGCGTGATTTGCAATCGTAGCCAATCTTGCTTTAAAGATTTTACACCTATTTTATCTCGTAGATATCTTCTTGCCAACTGTAATAAAACTGATTTAAAACTCTCTCTTATCTCTGGCTTCAAACTTGTCTATGAAAAAAATATTAATAACCAGTTACCTCCTTCTTTAACTCTTGTCATCTAATTCTTTTGTCATTTTTGAACTTCAATTCCTCTCGGTGTTTTAACTCTTGTTAGCTTTGGTCAACACTTTAGTTCTCCTCAGGCATCTCCGTCAGGGTTGTCTGTCCGTCGGGCATCACTGTGAAGTTCTACTCGTCGGTAATGCTTGTGATTCTGCTCGTTGGTAATGCTTGTCAGGTTTCTTTCCCGGGCATCACTGTGACTTTCCTCTCGGGGTTCTCTATCCGTCGGGGTGCACTACCCATCGGTGTTTGTTGTCACTTTGTGAATACTGATCTTTTATGCATTACTGAAAGCATAACCTTTACCTTTCTGGTTCTCTAAAGTCTTTGGCACTTTGTATACAACCAATTAGGTTATATCAAGTTGACATCAATGAAAATTCAATCCATTAACTGATTTAATGTCTTGCATTGTCTTTCTGCATTCCGGTGATCAACTTAACATCTTCAAACATTCAATCAGTTATGGTTCATCACTCCATTATCATTAGATGCACCATTTGGCTCAGTCCAACCCAATGAATATATTTTCTAGAGTAGATACTGAGGTGAATGAGGATGGTTTGACATCCCATTCATGTACACGATGTGAGACAAGATGTTATGCTTCCACTACAGAGGATGTGGTCCTCACCGATGCCCTGATGACCATGGTGTTATATGGTCAAGAGAAGATGCAGGTGTGTTGAATATATGTTATTAATTATTCACCTAAATCTTATAAAAGTAAATAATTTTTTTATAGAATAATTTAAATTGATACATGAATAATATGCATTGCGGGGTGTAGCAGATGGTGCGAGTAGACCACATAGTGTTCGTTCCACTCTACATGGGCGGGTAGTTTTGACACCAGAGGTAAAGATTTTTAAATTAGTATCTAGTAATTCTCTTATGTATATTTATTTGGTGTTTTATAGGGCTTTCTAGGGGCTCAAATGTCCCAAGTTGATGATGTCACACTTTCGGCCATTGATTTGGCCTAGAAAGCTTTGCGGTATGATATTTTGCACAAATCTTATTTAAAATTTTAATTTGACTCGTTCGATTCATTTAGATTTAGATTTTTGTACTTAGATGTAATATTATATATTCATTTCTCTTATGCAAATTTTGTTTTTGTTAGGTTACCCCACCTAGCTCGAGCAAATCTTGCACACGAAGACAAAAAAGATATCCTCCCGGAAACCCAAATGCTAAAAGGTAATTTAGTACAATTTAAATTTATTTTTTGAAATGTAATATGATTAAATGTGTATATGTAGATTGATGAATGCACCTGATTTATTTGTTCTATATACAGAAAAAATTGTGGTTTACAGAATTGATGAATGCACCTAATGTCACAGAAGTTTAGAAGAGGGAAGAGGTGACATTTTCATATTCACTTTAGATTGCATTCTTGTTTTTTTGAAATGTTTAAATCCTTCCTCTATGAATATAATATTTATTATAATTTTTCATACAAGAAATGGTGGTAGATGCCTCATTTGGGATGATGCCTCCTAAGAGTACAGGAGAAAGATCTAAGGCTTTGGTATGCATTTTTTCTATATATGTTAAACATGTGCATTTAGATATAAGTACATGCATTTTAATTTTTTAGTGTTTATCAACAACTTTGGGTTATTAACTTGCATTAATTGTCTTTTACCTATTACTAACCCCTTCGCAACTTCCCATAGATCCTCTACCATTCCATTTTGTTAAAAGTCTCAATCATCAAAGATGGGATCTAGCACAATGGAGGGAAGAGGTATGAATGTCTTCTTAGTTATAACCCTCTAATCAACTCCTTTTGGATTTATTTCTTGTTTTTTTGAAGGCCTTTATTCCTTCCTCTATGACTATAACATCTTTGATCATTTACCATACAGGAAACAATCATAACTGATTCATCGATGATTGTGCCTCCTATGAGTATAGGTGATCCATCTGAGGCTTTGGTATGCATTAATTTTTGAGTCCATGCATTTTTATTTTTTTAGTGTTTCAAGAAATATATGTTATTAACTTGTATTAATTTTGTTTTACCTGTTACATCCCCCTTCAGGATTTCTCATGGATCCTCTATGTTTCCATTTTGTTAGGAGTCCCTTTCGCCCAAGAAGGAGCCCATCAACATTACTACACAACCCAACAATAGAAGAAAGACATGAGGTAATCAACAATTAAATCGCCCACAAACAAATTACAATCTACTATTTAGTTATTTTGAGAAAAGATATTTGATTCAGCATTTGAATTGTTCTTGTGCATCCACCTACAAAGCCATGTACTGCTTTGAAGAGGCTCAATTTTGATGATCCACCATAGTCATATATATTGATAGAGACATATAGTTCTAGTTGTGGTCGTTGAAGGACCAATTTATGTATATATTTGACATTTATATTGTTGATATCGACCTTGACATGACACATGCCATATTTTTTTAACTCTATTATTGACTTTGTATTTATGCCAATTTTGTATATGTACACAAGTATTGTTGATTTTCATATATATATGAAAGTTGATATTTGATCCAAATTGTTCATTGTGTGCATATATGTGTACTTCAAAACTTAGTTATTTGCAATTGAGATGTGAGCCAACTTGTTCATTGTGTCTATGTCTTGATACTTTGAAACGTGCATATTTCTAATTTAAATGTGATCCTAAAAAGAAGGTCTACATTAAGAAAAAGAGTTTTTGTATCCCTCTATCTAAACCAGACATTGTGGTGATTTTAAAAGCAAACAAGGAACATGAGATAACAAATATGAAAAAAAAATTGTACTATGTGATCTAATAGTTCACAATACAGATTTGCCTGAGCTAATCCATGTATGTTTTTTCCCTTCACCATACACTGTACAACAATTTATGCATTGAGCTGATATATTTGATTAAAAATAACATGATTTTGTATGGTGCTTTGCAAATGCAGGAGTTTCCAAAACTGGATCAATGTCCCCTTTGCCTTCCAAGATAAAGAAGTGAAGTAGTCCTTATTGATAAAGATTGTAAAGAATGGAAGATACGTTACATTTCTAAATATAATAGACCTTACTTGAATGCTAGTTGGGCACAATTCACACACCACAATAATCTAAAAGGAGACATTTGCATCTTTGAGAAAATGGAAAGAAACAAACATAGATTTCTACTAAGAGTTTATAGACATCCAAAAATATATATAAAAACCATCAACACAATATTATACAAAAAAATTCTTTCAACAACCCAAGTTTATGTTCAAATATTACTTTAAACACTTGGCTTATCTTTTTTGACTTGCCCCTTGTATTTCGTTGCACAATAATAGTTGTTGTCATGACTTTCTAAGAGTAATAAAAACTAGTGGTTAAAGGAACACAAAGCTAAACTAAGAATTCAAACAACTAACCAATTACTACATATAATATTAGACCCAAAAGAGAACTAAAACCATTAACAAAAGCCTAAGAGTATGCAAACCTCCCAAACTAAGTAGAAGCTCCCTTTGATATCTAGATTTTGTCCAAGATGGCTTGGATGTGTGCTCAATAGATACTTCAAGCTTCAATATATTGGGTAAGTTTTGATTCTAGGATGATTTGGGTATTATAAGGGTGCAATGGATGTTTTTGGCTCTCAAATGGATATTATAACTTTGCATGAAATGTGGATGAAAATGAAGGAAAAGAGCCTTCAATTTATAGGCAAGAGGAGTGTTGAATGGATGGTTGAGATGCAAAGATGAGGAAGGGTCAAGATGCATCCAAGAGAGAGCACATGGATTTTGATTTCTCAAATGCCTCTCATTGTTACAAGTGTCACAAGAGAGAGGTTTGGAAGATTGAGGGGATGTGACCATTTTGGGAGATGTGAGAGGGGACAAATATGTAAGAGATGGATGGAGTGTGTAAGAGGGATGTAAGATCATTTAAGGAAGACTTAAATGCATATGGTTGGGGATTTGAGGGATGTGACATGAAAGTTGACTTGGGTGAGGGTTAAAATTTATTAATCCTTGGATTATGATGGTGAAAATGTTTAGGGAGTGATTAGGTTTGGATTAGAGGACAAGTGGGAGGATTAGGAGGATGTGATGGGAGGAGAGAGAATGAGGAGAGGGGTTAATTAGCTAATTGGAGTCAATTAGCTAATAAGAAATGATTAGTATGTGTGAAGAGGTTGGGTTGAGTTAGAACCATGCGTTAGGTGGTTGAGAAAGGTTAGTTTATGGGTTAAAGTTAGGAGCCATGTGCTCAAATTGAATTAAATGGAGTATTTAATTCACAAGTGGGATAAAAAAAAATTAATTTAAATAGATAAATATATTTATTTAAATTAAAAGAGGAAGGGGATTTAATTAATTAAATGGTTGTGGGTTTCCATTAGATTAATTGGACTATAGATAATTAATTAAATTAATTAAGCTAGGAGGTTGACATAAATTAATTAAATAATGCATAATTATCTAATTAATAACATGCATAGAAGAGAGATAAATTTAATTAAATTTCTTAATCAAATTTAGGTGTCTACATTTTACCCTTCTTTGAGATGGTTCTATGAAGTAGCATCATTTCAAAGAAGATTAAGACATAGAGCTAAGAAGAAAATAATTTGATCAGGAAAGATGCCCCAGTGACTAGGAGGAAAGATAATGGGAGATGAGGATAATGATGCCCCCTCGAGAGGACAGGCAGGTTGAAGAGAACGTAGGTGTTCTCTCGAAATGGATGAGCAGATGTATGCAAGATGAGTGAAGGATAAGTGGATGGAGGGATATGATAGAGCTTGAGCTGGCACCTCCCAAATGGGAGATGTCATGTAGTGAGCACCTATTTTGATATAGCAATATAAGAGACTAGCCAAGGTTATGAAGAACCAAGGCCTTGTCAAAGATGTTGCATAGACTAAATCAAAAAACATGCAAGGATTGCCCCAACATCGTGCCTGAGTCACAGAGAAATAGGGTGGATACGATGATAAGGAACCCACAAACACGCACACAGAAAGAAAAATATCAAGACCTGGCCCCCAGTTTTAGCATTCACAACACACCATGATATAAAGGATCATGGCGACCATGAGGAGGTAAAACAAGGAAGCTCAAAAGATAAACAAATATCCAAAACCCATAAAGAAATAACACACATCTTACATACCTTTTTCCATAAGGAGGCAAATGGAATGATGATTGGTGTGATTGGTCTGATATGAGGAATGATACATCCTGCAAAGACCGATGATGGATTGCTAATATAGGATTCAAAAGACAAGTAAGATGCTCAAAACTCAAAGGGACGAAGGGATGATTGTTGAAGCACTCGCTAGATAGGGATGAAGGCAAAGATGACATAAGGACTAACTTGACACAAAGAATGGGACCTAAAGACACATATGTACAAATGAGCCTAGTGTTGGAGATAATGGAATGGTGTACTGAGAGGGGAGGGGTGAATCAGTACCCTCAAAAAATTTATCAATTAACCTTTATCCTTTTAGTGATCAATTGTATTACCAACCATTTGTGCTATCTTATCTTTATGTATGTTATATCAATTCATTAACTCAATAAGCATGTAAAACATTCATAGAAACATCCATGAGATGTATAGACACATGACACAAGATTTGGTAACGTAGAAAACCCCTGTTAGAAAGTAAAAACCACAGTGGGGATGAAACCCACAAAGCTTCACTATCTGCAGAATGGAAGGGGTCGGTTAAGGCTTACAATTTGATCACTTCTGATTATCTACCCTATTAGGAGTATTATATAGAGACTAGTTAAGGTCTACTCTATTAAGAGCTTTAGCAACACTGTTCGGTGTGCACTCGGTTAAGAGATTTATAAAGGATTGTTAAATCCACCTTCCTTGAAATGATTTCTTCTATTTGCTACACTTGTTAGAATGTTATCAAAAATATTTAGTAACCTGAGTATGTGAAATCTACAATTTTTGATTATAGATCCATTAAAGATTACATGTATAATGTATCACCTATTGTGATTTATCAATACCTTTGTTGCTTGGTAGCCTTGAATCTTGGTTCTTGATAACCTATTTCATCTTTTGTTGTACTTATGCTTGAAACTCTTAGTCTAATCCATAGATGCACTCCTTGACTAAAATCATCATCACACACATGTGTTCTGATAGATTACATATCTATTTATACAATGATTTGACCTAAATGAGTTTCGCGTATTACAAAGATAACTCTATGATCGAAGGTTTACAACTTGACCTTGATCTCCTAGTTTGCATGTTTTTAATTAGTTAGACTTATTAAAAAAATTACAATTACATTGTGTGTCCCTCAAGAAATGGTTTTAAATAAAATAAAAATGATCAATATAAAACATAAGTGTTTTATCTGACGTGGAAGTCAGATCCACATTTCTCAGGATATAACTGACTGATGCTTGAGTTGCTCTATTGTCTATATGTCAGTGTTCCTTTTGTGAATTGTCTGTTGGGTTCCCTTGCTCTTTCGGGTTCCTCTTGTGATTTGTCTTGTTGGTTTTATCTTGAACTTAACACTTTTGGTGACCTTTAATATCTGTACTTTTGGTTTGTACTAAAAGCCTGTCATTAGTATAAAAAACCAATATGTGAAAAATACTAGAATGTTTAGTATGTAAACCATGTGTTCACCTTGTCATTATGACTCCCCCTATGTATATGTCGGTATAGTATATGTATATACATGTACACTTGCCTTTTTACTATACTCCCTTTTCACCTTATCTTCATATCTTTTTCCCCTTTGTATCATATCATTCTCCCCCTTTTTACTATTGTATATATTATTTTCCCCTTTTTTTGATAGTAAGGGAAAAAGTGTACACTTAAAAATTATCAAAAATATGGGAATGGGAATTCTTCATGTCTTCCAATAGTTTCTCTCATTTCTCCTGTAGGTGTTCAAGAGCCATTTTCTCCAGTGTGATTCGGGCATGCGTATCATAGATGTTGCATGTTGCAGACAACTCTGGGAAGGCAATTAATTGTCTTACCGAAGTCATGTGTTGTTGCAGAAGTGTAAGATTTGGTAGCATTAGAGCCTGTAGCTCGGCAACCTCATCTCTAAACTTGGTTTCTGCCTCTAGAATTTCATAATCTTATCCAAATGCATCTTGATTGCATTTTCAGTTGTGGTTAGACTGTGTGCACTTTTATTTAGATTTGAATCTATTTGTGCAATCTTATCACTATTTTCTTTAGTGAATTTCTCTGAAGTGCACAACTTTTTTATTAAGGCAATAGCTTCAAAAATTATTGGATCTAATTCATTTGCAAGTTCTGAGAGATTTACCTTGTTCTCTGCCACTTCTTGGCTGATCTTTTTGTCCATTTGTATTGATATTTTTGTTCTTTTCGTTCTTGAATTGCTTTTTTGCATCCACATTCTGAGATGTAATGACCTCGAATAGAATGACAAGTTGATCAAGGATGGGGTAATCTTGATCAATATCTATGTTAGGCAATATTTAAGTAAATATATCCCTTGTTGTTTCTAATACTAGGGATTCTTTGTGCTCCTTCCTTAGCTTTTCTTGCAAAGCTTTCCTTTGACATATTTCCCCATACTCTTGGAGAGATTCAAAATCCAATGTAGAAGGATCACACTTTGGTATCTCAATGATTTCATTGAGTGTTACCTGCATCTTGGTCTTCTTGGTCTTCTTCTTCTTCTTGGATGTTGAGTGCAAAGCAATTGAATGCAGTACCAAAGAAAGATCCTTTGCTTGGTCAGATGTGCTTGATGAAGGCTTTTGTGGTGTTTTGTCTTTTGTCTGCTAATCGGTATCTGATTGTTGGTTGGGAGTGGACGTCTTCACATCAACCTTCAGTTTATCTGCAACATCTCCTTCAATATCCTTAGGAGTATCATCTTCTTTCTTCTCTTCTTAACCTTTTTATTTCTTCCCTTCATCTATTTCTTGTTGTGCTCCATCTAAGACATTATGTTCATCAGTTGTATCTTTTTGTTCATCATATGTGTGTTGTTGTTCCTCTGCACCCTTATCCTCAGGTATGCTTGCATCAGGCTCAGGTGAGTTTTCCTTTTGTGATATTATGTTAATATCTTGTATTAACAGTGGAATTTGGCCTGGTATATTCACCTGTGCAGCATTTGTAATTGTGTCATGTTTGTCGGTTTGGGTCAGGACAAAAGTGACATCTTCATCTTTCTATACCTCATCTATAGGATATCCTCCAATAATATCAATGATAGTGTTATTGGGCCATTTCATCTAGAGTGTCCATATCCTTCTTACCTATTGTGTTCAATGCTTCTTCATTTACATCATCACCACCAATTATAGTAAAGTGTTATGGGCTCAGTTTAGCCTGATCTTCATCATTGTGTGGCTTGTCGGTAAGATCTAATTGTGGTTGGGGGCTTGAATCCCTTTTTGGTACATCAAGTATCTTTCTCCATTCATCTTCACTTTTTCTATCAAGATCAATTAGATGTCCTTGAAGCACTTTGTAGGCTCTTAATTTTGGTGAGAACCTGTTGGAATGTTTCTTCATCATTTGTTCAATCTCTTCCATCTTAGATTCAGGTGGCATGACTAAAAATACGGCTCTTTCCCATTTTTTTCTTCCTTTACTGCATATGTCTACCTAGCTAAGAGTCTCTCTAGAAGTTCTTTATGCATTTTGTCTTCAAACTATATTGGAACATATTTGAATATGCTCTTCATTGTGATAATTGCCTCCTCTATCTTATTTTGATCCTCAGGATCCAATGTTAGCCATTTCCTAATCTTAGGGTCTGTGATTTAACCTGACTTGATGGTAGTTGCACATAACTCATCAATTGTAGAAGGAAGTGTGTTCTTGATAGATTGTTCATCTTTTTTGGTGTCCTCTATGTCTTCCTTAGTTCTGATTAGCCTTCTTCTTTTTGTCGGGGCCTTTTTCCCGATTTGAGAATTTCTTTTATAGGCTCTTACTTGACCTTTCTTGACAGGTGGTGAGTCTGTGTTAGGAGTTTGAATCCTTTTCTGTTGTGCAGCAATTTTTCTAGGCTTCTTCGAGGGTGTTGCATCAGACTCTGTGGATTCTGAGTCACTCACCTTCTCAGCTTCACTGACGAGTGACTGAACGTCAATTTCTTGTCGGTTATGTTTCCTCTTCATTTATCGACAACTTTTTCTTCAAAGTCTAAACCATTTTCTCTTTCTTTCTATCAATTTTCTTCACAACTAAGCTAGTTTTTATCCTTTCCTTGGCTTCCTCATAAGTTGCAAACTTAGGTTGTGATTTGTCCAATAGTTCATTCAACAATGCTTCAATAGAATTTGTTTCTTAATCTATGTTGATTTCATAGTCAAGTGGAGCTAACCATGTTGTCCTCGATACAACTGGTTTGATAAAGGTGTTATCAGTTTCAACCATAAAACAAATTTCAGTCTTATACATTTCTACTAGTTTTTCTCGTATCCTCATCCTCTTCTACATTTTTTCTTTGAATCCAGTGAAGTATTCATCCATGACTGATTCAAAATTATCTCCTTGTGATTTGATGAACTCACTAATCTGTGTGGTCACTGGTCGCGTAGTGCCACATTTGACATTATCGATAGATGGGAAGGATTCTTGAAAATACAAAAAATATGCACATAATGAGTGAATTAAACTTACATGAGTTAGACTTTGTAGTCCTGATTGTCCTCATGTTCTCATCTAATTTCCTTAGTAGAAGTTTTGATAGATCTAATTGCAGTCCCTTCTTAACAATTTTGTGTGTTGTGTCTACTACTTTGGATGCAATATTGTTCATCTTGCTAGCCTAAAAGATTTTCTATCCTAAGACACATGCTCCAAATTTAATTTCATCATCGGTGATGGTAGATACCTTTAATCCTCTTCCATCCCATACTACTCCTGTGGTCTTTTCAATATCAGCGCGAGGGGGGTGCTTTAGTGCCTTTACTTTATCGATTAAAGGATAACTGGTCACAGCGTGTATCACATTTTTGGTGATCATTTTTGGCTCATCTATCCACATATTTCAGTCGTGCACTCTTCTTAACACTAACCAAATTCATTTGGTCTTGAATTCCTTCAGGCTATAGGGAATTTGTGAGCCCTTTCACTTCAATGGGCTTATGTTATTCTTTTATTGTTCCATCATCTTTTCAAATCTTCTTGTAAGCTTTCTCAACCTCAAGATCTCCTATCTCTATAATCTTGCACTGAATATACGCTTGGATGTCCTCAACAAGAAAAACCCTAGTTGGTATACTAGAGAATGCACTAGCGCTGTCGGTTTGTAAAGAAACCTCATGAAAGATCTTGTAATGAGGTTCTTCACAAGTGGTATTCTTGATTAGATTAACCTTTTTCTCCTTTGCATTCTTAATCTTGGAGGTTCGTGAAGTAGTTGCCATCATTTCAGAAATTAGGGATTTTTTCGTAAAAGATAACAGAGTTCTTGGTGAATTTTGTTACTTACTTCAACCTTCTGTGACTACTAGGAATATTTATGAGTGTTGTGAACAGGGTTGAATTCGCTCTGCAATCTAGTCACTTTGTGCTCTAGTTTTGCTCTGCTTCTTCGCTCAAATTGCTTTGTGAATAATAAGTTGTTTCGTCGACTATTTATAGACTTTTTGCCCTAGGTCGTGTCATAAATGCTCACCCACTTCTCGGTGTTCATAGATGGAGTTTTAGGGTATCACACACACTTTATTCTCAGTGATAACGTGATGCTTGGGCTAGGTTTCAACTCATTTGACTATTTACTGACGGATCTTGGTAGATGGCGAAGACAACATTATATTTTTACATGATTACCGATGGAGCTCAGTTTACACTAGTGACTTATCTTTTTATGTGTTAACCGACGGTGCTCGATAAATATAGACAACTTAGATTTGTATGTATACTGATGATTTTTGGTAAGCATTGACTGATGAGATTGATTTCACAGAATCATAACAAGTAATACCATAGTGCATCTTTAATAATGCTAGTATGGCATTTAACTATGTATAATGGAACTAATGTAAAGTATAAATTGGTATAATGTAATTCCATACTTACTTGTTCTTCTTAGGTGGGGGTGGTGATGTCACTAGATCCATTGGATAAGGCGTCACCATTTGCATTGCTTGGTCTAGCATCTTTAGTGTTTGTAGCTTTCCTCCACATTTTGTTTCTCATCTTCCTGATGTCTTCAATGGTGTTTCCATTGGTAGAAGTGCTTCTCTCTGTCACTCAGTCTTTGCATTCCTTTCTTAGATGACCAAATTTATGATAGTGTAAACATGCCATTCTGGGTTTAGTCTAGCTCCTAGACTTTCTCATCCATTGTCTCATGCAGTTTGCAGCTATGTGTCCAAATCTTCCACATGATGTGCAGTTTGCCCATGTGTTGTAATTCCAAACATATGAGTTACCGACTCTTTTCGGTTGATAGGAAGTTTCATTTTCTTTAGGCTTCCATGCTTGCCTTTTCTTCTTCGTGCATTCAAGAGATGTGTGCCCGTGAATTTTGCAAGTAGGAAAATATTTGTCCATGTAGGTTTCCTTCTTTGGTTGTTTCACCTTGGATTTAGATTCATATGCTTTATGTCGTTTCTTGTTACATTTATAAAAAATTCCTATGAATGAAGGTGTGGATTTGGGAATACCTTTTTTTTCTACATACATTTGATGTGTGGCCTGGTTTTCCACAGTGATTGCATGACTTCCTTCTTGGCCTTGGATTTGTGTAGACATTCTTTGGATCAGCTTGGTATGGTGATTCTTCATTCTCGGTATACCCTAGTCTGATATTGTTGTTGACTCGTCTTTTTCCATCCAAAAAATCATCCATCCTTTTTATACTTTCTTCAGCTCTCTTAATCATGTCATTGTGTTGTTACTGAATTCTTACTTCATGCTTCAGCTTTTTATTTTCTTCTCTTAGCTCACCGATATCTTCTATTCTTTCAATGAGTTCTATGTTCATTCGGTTTGCCTCCTAACTCATAAGAATAATCTGATTGGTGATCTCATGATGATGTTCTGTAAGTCTTTGTATTTCTGACTCTTTCACTTGTAGCTTTTCAGTAATCTTCCTCTTGTCATTAATAGCTAGTGTTCTTTCTTACTTAGCTTGTCTAGCATTGTTAATTACATCAATCATTCTTACCATTTGTGTCTCTTGACCTATTCGTAGATATTTCACTTGTCCAGCCATATGTTGATTGATTTCATTTAGACTTGTGATGCTTTCTTCAAATGTGTCTGATGCTTTGCTAGATGCAGATTGTGATGACTCAAATAGATCAGGTATCTCCTCTTCATGATAGTCGGTTTAATTACAATGAGATTCCATAATCTTTCTTTCATCTAGTAGATGTCTCATCTTGATTCTAGCTTCTTTATATTGTTCATAGAAGATATGTATCTCTAACTTCTAATTATCAATACCTATGTCTAGCTTATACCTTTCCATTGTATGAAATTTTCTCTCAAGTCTTTTAAACTTTTCCAAATAAGAGATCTATCTCTGATACCAATTGTTGGAAATAATTGAATGATGTACAGAGAGGGGAGGCCGGGTGAATCAGTACCCTCAAAACTTTCACTATTAAATTTTACCCTATTTTTTTATAAGGATTTGTCAAATTTTTGAGACCCATTGGTCGAACCAACGACAAAAACTATCGTCAAACTTTTTGCGTCACTTATTTGACAGGAAAAGCACTCGTCGACATATTGATGTGCTTAGTGGTTGAATTATCAACGGAATCTTCGTCTAAAAAATTGCTTGAAGCTGGAAGAATTGCAGATCAAACCTTTTATCTAGGCGACCAACATTCACCGAACTTGCGACCATAGTAGGTCGGAATCAATGTCAAACACATAGTAGTCTCGTCGAAACATCAAAAATAGTGTTTCTCTTTTGTGACCACAGTTCATCGAAATTGACGTCGATCACATAGGATTCTCATCGAGCCTACTGATATTACAATGTCAAAAAAGCAACCAATACTAATTTTTGGTTAAAAATATATATATATTATAGAATGATCCAAATAAAAAAAATACACAACGTAAATATAAAAATGGTACACACAAGCTCAATGTTTTGATCTCATAAAGGTAGAATGATAAAATCCCCAAATATGAAAGCTCCTATGGTGCCACGCATGCTTCCCTGCCTTTGAAGTCAATTAATAAAAATCCCCTCAGTAATCACACATCTTCCATGTGTCTCTTAGCATTGATTAAATAATGAAGGTATGTTAGTTTGAGCTTCACTTGGTTTTGAGAATACTTTAATATTCTCTACTTAACAAGGCCAACCATGTGAAGCTGGAAGCTCATCTGGCCCCTCTTAGGACACTCTTATGACCCTTTACGACACTTTAAGATCTCTAAGATGTATTCTTAGGGATCGTAAAGGGTCATAAAGGGTCATAAGGGATCCTAGGACACAACATCTGAGAAACATAAATGTAGGCA
>MU225863.1:1552859-1571932 GCA_018584345.1 Thuja plicata
AGCCAGTGATGAAATTCTACCTATTTGAGGAACTTCCAGAATCCACAAAGAATATACATTAACATCAATTAGATTTATCAAGTAGGTGGTGTTTTCGCAGCATGAAATTATGTAATGTTTTATTAGGAATTAACTGCATAGATTTTAAATCAAATTCATTGGCCTATATTTCAAGAGTAGGGGCTCACCAAAACCCATCTCTCATGAGCATGAATAGTACACTCAACACTCATCATATCTAGGTGATTCTCATAGGGGCGAGGAATTGGGATTCCTTGGGAGGTCATCCATCCTTACATTCCTTTGACTAAAGCGGGCTTTCTGTGGGAGATGACTAAAATCCACACGAGTTAAATCTTACCGAAAAAAGCTAATTAAAACTGCTTGTGAAACCCTCTACCTACTTAACATAAATACATGAATGAGCTGTTATTGGTTAATACCACATTGGTGTGTGAGGAAAGGGTGAATCATAAGGCATTCAATGATCCAAAAGTTGTGTCAATGGGGGAAGAGGCTTGGTAAAAAACCCAAAGTGCAATATTGATAGGAAATTTAGTCATTTGATGGTGTTCTAAGTTGTTGCTCATTCTATGCAAAGATTATATTATCTGTGCAGTTTCTCAGTCCTTCTGTTGATTTTTCCTGGTAGTTCTGTGTACAAACAACAAGTTGGTTTGAAGTTCCAATGGTTAATTTATTTTCTATTCCTACTCCCTACTAACAAATGGTCAAATGGTCAATGGGTAATGCAGTGAAATGTTTGAGTCGAAATCCAAATCAACGTCTCTGCAAATGCTAGGTTTGTCACGATTCATTTGCTAGGTTTGACACGCAAAATCCATAGGCAATTTATTCATCTCATACGAAACAAAGAAACCCTAATTGGGTTAATCGAATTGAAAACTAACAGCACTTCGTAACCCATATTGTTGCAAATTGACAAATAGTTTAATGTCGGATAAACACAATACAAATAGAGTGAGAACACATGTAAGTCTATAAACTGTTCATTGATACCAACCTAATTTTGTGTAAGTTTGAAACAAATCTGCCTTCCATTTGATCACACACAAATGGTGTTGGTTCAATCACTTCAACGCATATGTACTTTGTGCCTTCTATTTGTGCCCTCCTTCAACTCTTCTTCGTTGCATAATCACAATGAATTGAAATGAACCCCTTTTTTTTTAGTTATATTGATCGTGTTTGTCGCAATTACGACAAAATGTCCTAGTTGTCGTAATTCTGACCAACACGGGAATGGATTAAAAAAAAAATCAATGTTTTCCTTCCATTTTCTAACCAAGCAAAACAAATGTAATGCATGGTGGGAAATTTAGGTTGAAATTTAGGGTCAAATGTACTAGTGTTTTATCAATTAACCTTTATCCTTTTAGTAATCAATTTTATTACCAACCATTTGTGCTATCTTATCTTTGTGTATGTTATATCAATTCATTAACTCAATAAGCATGAAAAACATTCATAGAAACATTCATGAAATGTATAGACATATGACACAAGATTTGGTAATGTAGAAAAATCTCGTTAGAAGGTAAAAAATACGGTGGGGATGAAACCCACAAAGCTTCACTATCTACAGAATGGAAGGGGTCGGTTAAGGCTTATAATTTGATTACTTCTGATGATCTACCCTATTAGGAGTATTATGTAGAGACTGGTTAAGGTCTACTCTGTTAAGATCTTTAGCAACACTATTTAGTATGCACTGGGTTAAGATATTTACAAAGGATTGTTAAATCCACCTTCCTTGAAAGGATCTCTTCTATTTTCTACACTTGTTAGAATGTAGTCAAAAATATCTAGTGATCTAAGTATGTGCAATCTACAATTTTTTATTACAGATCCATTAAAGATTACATGTATAATGCATCACCTATTGTGATTGATCAATACCTTTGTTTCTTAGTAGCATTGAATCTTGGTTCTTGATAACCTATTTCATCTTTTGTTGTTCTTCTTCTTGAAACTCTTAGTCTAGTCCATAAATTTGCTCCTCGGCTACCATCATCAACACACACGTGTTCTGATGGATTACATATCTATTTATACAATTATTTGACCTAAATGAGTTTCACGTATTACAAAGATAACTCTATGATCGAAGGTTTACAACTTGACCTTGATCTCCTAGTTTGCATGTTTTTAATCAGTTAGACTAATTTAAAAAATTACATTTACATTGTTTGTCCCTCAAGAAATGGTTTTAAATCAAATAAAAATTCTAAATATAAAACATAAGTGTTTTATCTGACGTGGAAGTTAGATCCACATTTCTCGAGATATAACTGACTTTCAGTGACTGATGCTTGGGTTGCTTTGTTGTTTGTTTGTCGTTGTTCCTTCTGTAAACTGTCCGTCGGGTTCCCTTGCTCTGTTGGGTTCCTCTTGTAATATCTCTTGTCGGGTTTCTCTTGAACTTAACACTTTTGGTGACCTTTGTTATCTGTACTTTTGGTTTGTACTGAAAGCTTGTCTTTTAGTGTAGGTGCTACCAATGGTTCAAAACTTGTTTTCCCTTTGCATACTAATGGAAAAATGTGTCATCGCCTAGGTGGAGACACAACTGATACTATGTATAGGACATTAATTACAAGATGTACAAGGGCTTGGGATGATGGATGAGATGATGGGGATATGCATGATGTTTCCCCGGTTGAGAGGAAAATCCAAGATAGAATGATGGTGGAAAGGGTGATGTGGAAACGATATATCTTGAAAGAATACAAGGATTGGGAAGGATGCATCCCAATGATGATGATGAATTGAGATCAAGGCTTGCAACATGGTTGGGAACAAGACCAAGGATGTTATTGGATGGTTTGATTGATGTTTGATGTTTTGGATAGGTATAGGAGGTGGATAGGATTTGGATGTGATGGTAGACTGCGTAGAGCTAAGAGATATGAATGGATGACATTGGATGCATGGGGGTAGCCTAGAGCTAGATACCAATGACAAGGGATGTAAGAGGGATAGAGTTTGAGAAAGGATTGATGGATGGATGGATTTTGGTAGAGGAATGGAGGGAGATTCGGGAGATGGAAGGATTGGAAATTATGAGTGGATATGAGAGAGAATTGGGAGATGAAAGGCTTATGAATGAAGGGAAGTAATGCGAGAAGTAAGGTGAATATGCTAAAGTCTCCAAGGAATAAGTCACCAAGGAATATAATTCCCCCACTTAGGATAGGTCATGTGTGAGGAGGAATTAGGATGGGGTACAATATTATGGAAGATAGGATGAACAAAGGACACCAAGATCATAAGGGAGGTAGGTGGAAGATAAGATGGTGGTTGAAGGATGGAGAGGGATGGAAGATGGAATGGTGGATAGGTCTCCAAGGAATATGTCACCAAGGAATGAGATGCCCCCACTTAGGATAGTTCATGTATGAGGAGGCATTAGGAGGGGTATGATATGATGATAGATAAGATGGTGAGAGGATTAGGGAGGTAGATAGAAGCTAGGATGATGGGTGGATGAGGCCAAAGAGATAAAATCTAACATGCTCGATGGATGAGGTTGAAAAAGGGAGGTGGAGGGATTATATGGAAGGAAGATGGGCAGATAAAGGATAGTTAGATGATGACTGTGATGGGTAAATTGATGCTAGCAAGTGCCCAAAAGCATGTATACATGGTGGCCTTTATTTTTCTCGTCAAGATCCAAACGAGGATGGAGGAGGTGAAATGGACAAGGCATGATAGGAATAGGAGAAAGTGAGATGGAGGAGGTGATGGATGGTAGCTAGAAGAACTTGCCCCCAAGTGTGGAGAGCATCTAGATGGAAGGATTACACATGACACATGTTTGTCAGTTTTTCATCATGGTACTTGTCCAATGCGCTTATTTGCCAAGTTTTCACCATTGGATGCTTATTTCTCTCTTTTTTTTAATTGTTTTTTACTTTTTTAGTTTTTTTGGGATTTTTGAGGGAGTTTATGGATGGAATGATAAGTAGGAGATGGATGGAGGACTCAACCATCAAGTTTAAGGTAATTGGAGCCCAATTACAGTGCTAAGTGGAGGTTGGTACAATATTATTTGGGATGAGTGGTTTATGCAAAGGCATGGATGAGATGTTGAGGATGGGGGATATATGTAGGGTAAGGGATATGGTGGTGGAGAGCATTTTGATGAAATTATGGAAAGTGAGTGTGATAGGGGGAGGTTGTCAGGACCAACATTGGCACATGTTGTGAAGTGTGCGAAAAGAGTGGATGGGAAGTGGATGGTATATAGGGATATGATGGAGGAGTTATGGTAGGGAGTTTTGGGACATAGGGACCCAAAATAGATTTAGGTGATGGTGGAGAGGAATGTGGAAATGGAGGATTAGCAACTTTGGATGCCATTGTGAATTTTTCATTTAGATGCATTTCATCTTTTTTCTTATGGATCCACATAGTTTTTTCTTTTTCTTTGGTGGGCCTTTGCAGCCAATGGGATGTAGAGCATTCTTTGATTGAATTTTTCTTTGCTTGAGCATGTCTTTTAAAGTGGACATGGAAATCTTTATATTGTGGATCTGTAGCTTTATACATTTTTAATCTGGCATCCAAGTTATAGCGAGTAGAATTGGAAAGAATATGAGAAATTTCATGGGATGGAGGAGATATGGATGGAGTGATGGAGGTAGGATGATGGATGGGGTGTATGGGTATGTTCTTTGTTGATCTTGATTGGGAATGCAAGGGGTGGGGTTTGTAACATGGGGTTGGTGGATGAAGGGATGAGTAGGATAAGATGGGGGATGGGGATTTGGGATATAAGGGCCCAAAATGGATTTAGTATGTGGAGGATATGCAATGGTTGATTTTGGGACATAGGGACCCAAAATGGATTTAGAGGATGAAGGAGGGATATGGTAGGTTGTCTTGGGTTGTAATGATGAAGGAGGGGGGATATCATTATTTTGGAGGAATTATGGGAAGATGCAATGGTAGGTTTGACAACACACTTGGACTTTGCATTAGTTGTACCAACATTTTTGGATGAAGGGCCTTGAGATGTGCAAGCAAGACCACAAGATCATGGATGTTCTTTGAAAGAGATGGGCTCTAGTGTACCTTTCTCATTTAGGCCTAAGCATTTTCCTTGATAGTTTCATTTTTTTACCATTAGAATAGGAAAAACCCTATTCTCCCAAGAACACATGCATGCATAACCCTGTCACATGGAAGAAGCAAAGTACAGAAGATAGGAAAAACTATGGAGGCCAAAAAGCCAGAGGAGACATCATATGTACAAGAAAACAATATATTAACAATATGTTTCAACATGTTACAATGAGATGTGAAAACTCCTTATGAAAAACAAAGAGGTGAATCCTTATAAAAGGAATCACGAAACCCTAAAGGTGAAAAACCCTAAAGAATAATAAGATGCCTAAGTTTAACTTAAGCGTAGAGTATAATAGACTAATAATTAAATAAATTAATTATTAGCTATAATATGACAACTCTAACACCCCCCCTTAAGTATAACTTAGGGAGAAGCTAAACAGCTAAGGACTAAAAGATGCATGAAATCAAAATGCATGAAAGGAACTATGGGTCCCGACAACTAGGCCTGATCAGGTACCCAAGTACAAGAAATAAACTAGATGAAGGAAACTAAGCCTCCAATCTAGGGAAAGTCCCAAACGAAGGAACAAGAAAGAGCAAGAATCATCTCCGAAGCATGAAGCTGCAAACACTGTCAGAAGTAACTACTGGAACCCCCACTAAAATAGTGCATGACCAAGTAGAGAAGACAAAGTCTGAAGAGCTGATTAATCGAAGAGGTGACCTCTAGAAGTAGGAATGAATGAGTGTCTATATAGTAGATGATCCATCTCACTGGAATTCATAGGTGCCTAGCCACTGCATCCGCCTAGTACATAGGAACAAAAATAGAATACATAGATCACTCAACCAAACCAAGGAAGCAATAGAACCAAGAGGTGAACCCCCCCATAATGTTGAACAGGGAGAGGGGTGACAGGAACACTAAAATGCAATGTCAGAAACATCTACAGAAAGCAGAATTAGGAACACCAACAGTGCAACAAAAGTACAAGCACAGGATAAAGGGTGGTGTCACCGACACACAACATGGGCTAATGTCGTGGAAGGTACGCTCACTTGACAAACGTGGATGAGCACAAAATGACAAAACATCATAACCCCCCATGGCACTTTATAACTGAGTGCGAGTACAAAAAAATACAAGGTGCTCAAAATCCCAGATATGCAAAAGCAGGCACTTTATCTCAGTGCATTTACAGAAAAGAGAATGCTACAGAAGAGAAGCATATAATGCTCAGAAGTTAGAAAGAAGAGTGAGCCAGAAGATCAGAAGAAGAGATCCCAGGACCTGTAGAACCCAAGTAAACCACCAGAGTGTGAAAGAGAAAAACTCAGAGGAGAGAGAACCTGGAGAAAAATCTAGAAAAAACACCCCTGCAACTGAAAAGCTCATTGAACCAGCTTTTCGACGATATCTAGTTTGCCAAAAATAGAGTCTAGATGAACAAGATATGGCTCCCGAAAGGCAGAAAATAGATATCAGACTTTGGCAACAAAAAACACTGTCAAAATGGCAGAACCCAAAACCTCAACCTCCATCATTAGAAAGTGCTCAGAAAGAGATTTTTGACGATATAAAGAAGTCAAAAAAATACCTGTGTATGCTCAAAATAGAGTGAAAACAGTGTGGGAGGGTCAAAAATCTCCACAAAATTAGGTTTTAAGCCCCTGGGGCTGAAAAAAATAACCCCCTGGGCGCATGGCGTGTGCAGGGGGCTGGAGCATAGCTCCCGGTCACCCATGTGACCTGTCGTAGGGCTTTAAACACCCGATGGGTGGAGCGGAGCGGCGGTGGAGCCGGGAGGCGGTGGGCTCGGAGGCTTGCGGAGCGGCGAAGCAGAGGCCGACGGGGGCCAAGAGGCGCTGCCAGTGGAGGCGCAGGCGGTGGCAGGGCTGGAGAAGCCGGCGAAGCCCGCAAGGTGGGGGTCGGGCGCTGGTGGTGCCCCGATGGTGCCAATTGAAATGTATTGGCAGTGCATTTTTTAAAGCAAAAAAAATTAGAAAAATGCTTTTTTAATTTTTTTTCTCAGTTTTCGTGCCTGTACGGCACTGGAAACCAAATTTTTTTGCTTTGGAGCCAAGTTGTCCAAAATGGACAAGTTTTATATGGATTCTATGGTTTTTGGGTGCTCTGAGTGCAACGGTAATGTCCATTTGAGCCCAAAATGACCAGAAACAAAGGTCCCCCCTAAATCCACATAAAAAGCTTCTGAAAAACTAGAAAACCTCCAGCTTCTAAAACACTTTGATAAAACATGAATAGCGAGTAGCAAGATAGCTCTGATACCATGTTAGAATAGGAAAAACCCTATTCTCCCAAGAACACCTGCATGCATAACCCTGACACATGGAAGAAGCAAAGTACAGAAGACAGGAAAAACTATGGAGGCCAAAAAGCCAGAGGAGACATCATATGCACAAGAAAACAATATATTAACAATATGTTTCAAGATGTTACAATGAGATGTGAAAACTCCTCATGAAAAACAAAGAGGTGAATCCTTATAAAAGGAATCACGAAACTCTAAAGGTGAAAAACCTTAAAGAATAATAAGATGCCTAAGTTTAACTTAAGCGTAGAGTATAATAGACTAATAATTAAATAAATTAATTATTAGCTATAATATGACAACTCTAGCACCTTTCTCATTTAGGCCTAAGCCTTTTCCTTGATAGTTTCATTTTTTTAGCATTAGATCCAAGATAGGGTACTTCTCTCTTAGGGAACAAGATGTGAGTCCATTATCAGGAGGAGTGTAAATGGTGGACATGAAATTTATTTCTTCTGCTTCAAGTGGACCACCACGGATGAATGTAAGTGGACCAAGGGGATATAGTGATGGTGGTGGGAAAGTTTGGATTGGATCCGATAAAGGATCATTGAGTGGAGGAGATGGGATGTTGTAACTTTGACTCAGATAGGGGAATGGTAACGGGTCATGAGATGGACTAGGTAGAATGGTGGAGTTTTCATTTGAAGGGGTGGATGGAAATGGATCATGAGATGGATTTGATGGAAGCAATAGATCATGTAATGGAGGAAGTGGGATGGTGGGATCTTGAGATGGATTGGATGGAATGATACAATAATTATTCAAGTTAATGGATATTTCAACATGATTTTGGACAAGATCTTGACATGATTGGATTGGTATGGATGGTGTGATGGGGGATGTATAGATGGACTCTTCAGATGGAGGGGATGGAAGGATGGGAGATTCTGTAATTGAGATAGAGGGAACATGGGTGGAATCATGAGATTCCTCAAATGGAGTGTGGATAATGTCAGGAGGAGAAGATGGGGATGGGGATTGGATGGAGTCAATAGATGGGGGGACTTCACTAGTGTTAGGAGATGGAAGAGGATCAATAAGTATAGGAGTTGGAAGTGAAATGAGAGGTATGGGAGATGGAAGAGGAATGATGGGTGTGGGAGGTGGAAAGGCCTCATCACTAATGGATTCACATGGGGGACTGATATGAATTGACTCATTGAATTTAAGAGATGGATTTTGTGATGGCTTCCTTGTGAAACTCCTTGGAGACTTACGTATTGGAGGTGGAGGATTAGCATGTGTAGATGGTGTGAAGCTAGGGTATTCCACATATGAAGGTGTGGAAATGGCCTGTGAACTTGTATGATTGAATGATGGTGTAGAATCGGGCGTAGGAGATGGCATGGCTAGATAGTTCACATAGGTAGGCATGGAGGTGACTTGTGAACCGAATTGACTAACTGATGGAGGAGGAATGATGGATTGGGATATGGAATATGAAGTGGATTAAGAGATATAGGTGGATTGGGGAAGGGGATTTTTGTTAATTTAGGTAGAAATGGAAGATGATAGATTGGGATAAGATGGAGGCAATAGAGGAGAAAGGTAGGATAGGTTGAATGATGGATTAGTAATAGCATGGGGATCATGGTGATTGATTGGAGGAAATGGAGGACTAGGGTTGTAGATTGGAAAATGGGTTGAAGGATAAGGAGATGGTGGATTTGGATTAGGGAGGTAGTTAGTAGTGTTGTTCTAGAAATATGAAGTTTGGGATATGACTATGGGAGAAGATGGATACATGAATGATATATGAGGGGGATATGTGGGTATGACATAGGAGGGAGATATGGATGGAGGATAAGATGGGTTTCCCTTGTCAAAGGTATGATAAGGAGTGCTAGTGGGTATGCATGGAAACATGATGGGGTAGTGTGAAGGAATGCTTGGATTTTGGAGGATGCTTGGAGCAAGCTTGCTAAAGTTTTTAATGTAGCCATCATGATCAAAAATATTCTCATCATCATTGGAATGAGATAAAGTGGAAGAAAAGGTAGGTTGGCCAAACTCAGCATAATAAGATTGTGACATGGTGATCAACTAAAGAGTTGGATAAGGATAAAGGAAAGATGGATGAAAAATTAAAGCTCAGATCAGGATGGACAATAAGTTCAGACTAGGATTTTGGATTAAGCTCAAGATAGGAGAAAAGACTGACTCTGAAGAAGTTGGAAAGGTGATGAGGAATGACAAAGATGACTCTGCTATCCTAGGATATGGGTAGAAATGGAAGATCTAATGAGACTAGAATAAAATGGCGCAAGATGAGAGTAAGGATGTGATTATGAAACTAGGATGGCAGAACTGTAGAGATGGGTGATTTTGGACTAGGAATTTGTGCTAAGTATTTGACTTGGAAAATGTTGGATTTCTGGTGAGATTTTGACTTGTTTTTGGAAAAAGATATGTAATTGAATAGGTACATTAAACACAAAGCATGTATTTAGAACCAAACACATTCACAACCTAGGTTGGATATGATACTATTTGTTGAATCCCCACTTGGATTTCTCCATTTACCTCAAACAAAGTGGACAAGTAGAGATTCTAGCGTCACTGGCTCCCCTCCATGACACGGTCTGAATCACCAGAATCTCTCACCCCAAAGGTCCAAAAACCTTGAGGATTTTATGTCTCACAATGAAGAGTATGTGTAGTCAGTCTCCAACCTTCCGTATTATCAAATATATAAGGTTTTTTGGATTCTAAACATTGGTTCTTAGTAAGTTCTATGGTGTCCCCCCCAATCAGTTTGTACGCGCGTGACTCACTTAAGAGTCTAGTTGACCATGCCGATATACTAGGGATGTTCACCTAGTCTAGACTACCATCAACAAGCATCGCCTAAGCATGGTGGGATGTAATAAAAGCCTTTTTTAGTGTCTTATTTATATATCAGACAGGGTGTTTACCGGTTTGAGGTCAACCTCTAAAGGGAAACACTCCCTCTATATAGGCCTCTCTAAGAAAAGTAAAAGATTTGAGCGGTCACAGTCATTTTTCTCTTACACCGACCATGAGAGTCAATGAGAGAGGATAGTGTACGATGTGAGGTTACACTCTAAGAAAATTTTGTGTAAGTGCACCAAAAACTTCAAGCACGTGATTAATTTTCCACTAGTTAAGCAATGTTTTGTAAATCTAGAACAAAAGCAAACTTGTAAAAGTTTGTTCGTTTTAATGCTCCAAGTCCAAATGTTTGATTTGATTGTTCAATTTTAAGTGCACCAGCTTTAAGTGTGTGTTTTCTTGTTCAATTTTCCCCTTAAGCATTCAAGAATTGTGACTTAATTTTAAACTCAAATTGAAATATTTGATTGAGGGTTTTTTTTAGCATTCGATTTATTTTAGAGCACCAAAACCAAGTGTGTGTTCATTTAAATTTACCAAAAACTTAATGAATGAAGTTAATTTGTTTAATTGGTAAATTAATATGTTACTCTGTATAGGCGATCTCGCACACTTGAAAAAGACAAAGTGCACAATCAGTGATGTTTTATTCTCGTGACTCAGCTAGCCTTCATTTCGGCAAAGCTAAACCACATTCCTGCAAGTTCAAATAGTGATCCCGCATGCGGTTTACTTCCTATAGTTGACTTAAATGTTAAGAAAAGCATGAAAATAGCCTTATGGCGTTACAAAATAATGAAAACATGTTCCCGCGACTCCATCCAGCATTCCATCTAGCCCAGGAATGCGTTCCCATGACTCCAGCCAGTATTCCATCTAGCCCAGGAACGCGTTCCCGTGAGTCCAGGAATACAGACTATTAAAAATTAAGAAATAAATAGATAACACAACAGAAATAGGAAAAAAATAGTCTCGGCCAATGATAGAGTACAATTTTGTGGGATCACATTCCCACGAGTTCAGCTCGCGTTCCCGCAGGTCTGTTGGAATTAAGAGAAAAAGATAGAGAATGAGAAAATGGCTCTCGGCCTTTGTCAGGTTGCAGGGACACTGGATCACATTCTTGCAAACAAAGGTTGTGTTCCCATGGGTCTAGCCATCAATCCTGCAGTAGGATGTTTTTGGTGCTGTGTAAATTTGGACGACAGGATTAATGGCACAAATGCTCTCTCTTTCACCTTCCAACCTGAAAAAACTGAAAAACCTTGCACAAAAACTCAAACAACAAGAAACATTAGATTTTTGGTTATTTTTTGAAAAAAATATATGAAAAGATGAAATAAAATGACCCTTGAAGTGGTTCCCACCAGCAGTAAAAACTTTAGTGGCGATTATTCGCCATTCGGTGAATGTCACATGTCGGCGACCCCCAAATTGGTGAATATTTTTCATATATTGGATCGACCCTATCGTCCGACATTCTTTAATATTAAGTCCAAAGACCAGGCCCATCTCCCATCAGTTTAATTAATTTTTCCATTTCTTACACATTATCGCCAATGGAATATAAATTTGGTCCCCGTAAATTTAAAACATTTGCCTATAATTTCTAAGCGACCCCAAATCGACGACCTATATTCGCCAATCCTTTTATACATATATATTTATAGGTAGTCCCAAATTTTTCTGGCATTTTACAGATGCGTGTCTCTAACCGACATAATTTTTCCAACTTTATTAATCATGTGAAGGTATTGGACGACCCATAATTGCCTCAGAAATAACAAAAGATGTGTTATAATTACACGGGCTTCGCCAAATATTTGTATACCTAATGTCGCTCGCCGAATTTGCAAAATAAGAATTAGTATAAAAACATTTTGATATCTCTATTTGATGGATAGTGAAGTTTCAGACTGTTGAGTGCAACTGCATACTGCATTGGCGAGTCGCGACTACATTGCTGCAATTTAATTTGAGGCAAAGGTAAATGATACTTATTCTATGACTCTGTGATTTTGAGTTCATTTACATTATTCCAGAATAGGTTTGAAAAAATGGGGTTTCTTTTCCCTTTCAGCCTGAAATACACTGCACGGCGTTGATCTGTGGTCATCCAACAGTCGCTGGCAGTCACTATCATGTGTCGCACTATTGTGGGTCCCATTAACTTTTGGATTGTCATCTGATGTCACTAGGACATGTGTCACTTAACCATTTTAAATTACAACTTTAGTTTATTAGTTATTACATTTAATAAATGTTTAGTTTTATAGTGTAGTCCAAAATAGATTTTAATTATACTTAGTTGAGGGTTAATTCATGAAACATGCCTTGTTTTAGGAGTAGGTTTGCAAAAATAGGGTCTATTTTCCCTTTTGGCCCAAAATTGACTATACATTGTCGATCTGTGCTCATCCAATGGTTGGCAATCATTGTCTTTAAAAATGTTACATCTCTAATTAAATTAAATATTTAAAAATTAATTATACTTTGAGTAATGTTTAACTCAGACTTTAACATTGAATTGAATTCAATTATTTCTATCTGTATTATAATCGAAATTATATTATCACACATCGCTATGACACATTGGCAAATTAAAAATAGAAACTCTCTTTGTCTTTGGACTGATAAAGAAACTTAATCATTTTAAAAATTCAGAATCTCTGTCTCCAGATTTAAAAATGGAAGTACTAATCCATCAATTAAGCATACTTAAATGTCTAATACACAGGTAAAGCAACTAATTAAAATATTGTAATCACAGATAAGTCTAAGAATCATTTTTTGTACCCATAAAAAGAAAATTGAAATGAACTTGGAAAATTTTTATTATTTTTTTTTTCATAAAATTACATTGTACAGTAAAAATAGAAAAATGCTAGGCAACTTCTTATCGGTATTAAAAAAAAAGCAAAACAAAAAAAGTGAAACTTTGCATGTCCATTGTCAAAAGACCAGGGTAACGAGAATGGGTAAACTAGGGATCTTCATCTTCCCTTTCGTCTCAGTAGAATTTTCCAAAGAGGATAGTCTCTGATAATTCTTCAAGCCATGTGTAGTCCGACTCGTCGAATTCATCAAGGAAAAATTATTTCGGAGAAAATCCCTCCCAAGTTGTGCTCATTTCCTGTGTCGTGTTAGTTGATCGTCATTGAGGTTCAACAGAAAGGGTTGTCTGGTCACAATTCTGCCCGACTCCAACAGCTTGGGTATATCTTTTGGCCAAGGGATCCCCACCCCTAATTCCACAAAAACAGCAACATTGACATCATCCTCCAAAAATTTCTCTCTAAAAACCTTCCTCAGCAGCATCAGCATATCCACCTTCTGTCCTTCGAGGTCAAGGAGAGATGTAAAAAACTGGGATGTAATGTCCGTGTAGATGTGGTATCTGTCAATATTCTCAAGGAACTCTTGACCCAATAACATCAACACAACAAAATTTATAAAAGTGTCGCTACCAACCTCCCTACAAACGGAAGTGAGGATTTCTTCTGAGACATTGCGCAAAAAGGACCTCTGGTCATCTGGGGATATGCATCTCAAATGGATTGGTGTCTCCATCTTTAATTCTCAAAATCCTAAAGACCTAAAACCTAAACCTTAAAACCAGAGGTAGAATTTCTACCACAGGCATCTCTGACTCTTAATCTACCAAAAGCAAAATGAAGAAGAAAGAAGTCATATTGTCTATAAATAGCCCCAACCCCTTAATTAATAGTAGCGATCACAAATACTTAGCAATTAATTATTCTTTCTTTAATCATATTTAATCCATTTTCCTTAATCTTTAATGTAAATATTTCTCATCAATGCATTATGCGTGTGAGAGATTTAAATCCATTGTTCTTAATATTTTATATCTACATGTAAATCTTTCCCATAAATGCATGCGTACTATTCACAGTTAAAGATGGCAGATAAAGAATGTCACTGACAAGGCATTTATTTCTTATCGAGTTATGAGTTACAAGTTGCAGTTGCACTATCCACCGTCCATGTAAACAAATAACCAGTAGTAATCAACGATCATGGTTACAGTGCAATTTTAAGGCTTGATACGTGTCATCATTCTAGTGACTTCCTGCAGAACTGTGTTTCCTTCAAGAAATTCAGTCTGAAATTAAATTTTAGTCATTGATCTAAGATCATCAAATGGTCTCAAATAATACATTTAACAATATAAAACAATGGATATTACTAATTAGGTTGTGTCCATCTGTGCTCAATTATATTTGCAACAAATAAAGCCGATATTCGTTGGACGTGATATTGCATTAATTACAATATTACATCTCTAATCAATTTCCATTTGGCATTGGCCCACATGACGAGTCTCGTCCTTTGAAAATTGCCAATAAAATATTTATTTTTCTCATAATTAACGAAAAATTAGCCAATAAAATAAATAAATTTTCAAACGGTAGATAAAATTCGTCAATACATTTTTTTTTTCCCTTTCAAAAAAAAAACATTCGCCTCATATATTATAATTTTTTTAATTCATAAGAAAATCATTCACCTCATACAATATATTTTCCCCCACATTAATGTAATATTCGCCAGAGTTTTATGGAATCTTCATTTGGCAGGGAAAAAAATCGCCTTCAACTTTATTTTATTTTCCTAATTTGGAAAAATAAATCGCCTTCATCGAGAAAAATTTCTCCCTAAAACAATGTAGGATTCGCCAGGATTTTACACTTTTTCCTAGGAGGGGGTTTCTTAAAGTTATCCCCGCCCACCAGGCGTGCCAAAATGTGAGTAATAAAAACTAGTGTTTAAAGGAACACAAAACTAAACTAAGCATTCAAACAACTAACCAATTACCAAATATAAGATTAGACCCAAAAGAGAACTAAAAACATTAACAAAAGCCTAAGAGTATGCAAACCTCCCAAACTAAGTAGAAGCTCCCTTTGATGTGTAGATTTGGTCCAAGATGGTTTGGATGTGTGCTCAATAGATACTTTAAGCTTCAAGAGATTGGGTAAGTGTTTCTTCAAGGATGATTTGGGCATTATAAGGGTGCAATGGATGTTTTTGGCTCTCAAATGGACATTATAAATTTGCATGAAATGTGGATGAAAATTAAGGAAAAGAGCCTTCAATTTATAGGCAAGAGGAGGGTTGAATGGATGGTTGAGATGCAAAGATGAGGAAGGGTCAAGATGCATCCAAGAGAGAGCACATGGATTGTGCTTTCTCAAATGTCTCTCATTGTGACAAGTGTCACAAGGAGAGAGGTTTGGAAGAATGGAGGAATGTGACCATTTTGGGAGATGTGAGAGGGGACAAAGATGTAAGAGATGGATGAAGTGTGTAAGAGGGATGCAAGAGAATTTAAGGAAGATTTAAATGCATATGGTTGAGGAATTGAGGGATGTGACATGAAATTTCACTTCGGTGAGGGTTAGAATTTCTTAATCCTTGGACTATGATTGTGCAAATGTTTAGGGATTGATTAGGTTTCGATTAGAGGACAAGTGGGAGGATTAGGAGGATGTGATGGGAGGAGAGAGAATGAGTGGAGGGGTTAATTATCTAATTGGAGTCAATTAGATAATAAGAAAGGATTAGTATGTGTGAAGAGGTTGGGTTGAGTTAGAACCATGGGTTAGCTGGTTGAGAAAGGTTAGTTTAGGGGATAAAGTTAGGAGCCATGTGCTCAAATTAAATTAAATAGAGTATTTAATTCACAAGTGGGATAAAAGGGAATTAAATTAAATAGATAAGTATATTTACTTAAATTAATAGAGGAGGGGGATTTAATTAATTAAATGGTTGTGGGTTTTCATTAGATTAATTGGACTATAGATAATTAATTAAATTAATTAAGCTAGGAGGTTGACATAAATTAATTAAATAATGTATAATTATTTAATTAATAATGCATAGAAGAGAGATAAATTTAAATAAATTTCTTAATCAAATTTAGGTGTCTACACTTTCCACATTAAATTTTAGTTTTCATGTATATGTCATCACCTTTAATATATATGTGAGTGTATGTGTGTGTGTGTGTGTAACATATAAAATACAGGTCACCAACATGTAACATAAGAACATGTAACATCTGAAATAAGTGGGGGAAAGATAAGATATTCCTCCTCTATCCCAAGATGCACAAAGGAAAGATCCAAATTGATCAACCCAAAAAGGATCAATACACAAATGAATCAATCATTTGGAAATGAGACCAAAGAGGAAAGTCTTAAATTCCTCATTTTTTGGAAAGGAATGAATGTGTGATAGATTTAGAATGATTAAGGATTTGAATTGAAATGGATAGGAGAAATGCACTAACCTTGAAATATTTCAGATCAAAGAATGTTATTTTCTGAGGTCTGTACTTTGTTTCTGGAAAAATTGAAGTATGATCCAGAAAGGAAATGCAGAGACGAACAAAACCCAAAAATCATTTTTTGATTTGAAACCGTCTAATGAAAAAGGTCAACCTTGACCCAAAAATGTCAACCCTAACCCAATAATTTCGACCCTGACCTAGGTCAAGGGTGAGGTCGACCTTGACCTAGGTCAGGGGTGAGGTCGACCCTGACCCAATAATGTCAACCTTGACCTGCACAGGTCTGACAGAAAATATGTTCGCGAATCCCGAAAGTTTGCCGAAAAGGGTATCCAGATCTGAGTCCAAATCCGCAGTCCTGAACCTGTACCTACAAGAAAAAGAGGTTTTTTTGTTGGGGGGGAGGGGTTTGCCTTGGTCAAACCCCAGTTTTTGAATTAACCTTAAATATATGTAATTGAAATTGCAGAAATAGACAAAGTAAATGCATAAATTCACCTTGTTTCTAAAAGTCTTTGTGGAGGATTCGAATCCTTGAATCCACAAGTATGTATGCACCAATGGATCTATAATTTAGGATGTAGGATGTCTTCAATCAATTTTTTTTTGATCTCCAACACCAAATCTTGAATGGGTTCTTGAATTGGAAGAAGCTTAGAAGAAGGTGGATGGAGAGATCACCAAAAAGGGCACTATGTAGCTTGAATCTTTTAATGGCCTCCAATGGGTCTCCTTCATGAAAATGGATGCTTGAATGCTTGACAATGGATGAATGATTGCTTGAAATCTTTCTTGAATTCTTGCTTGAATTGAACTTGAAGATAGTTTGAGAATGCTTGATCACGATTAGAAGACTTAGAGGAAATGAGGGGAGAAGGGCTCCCTTTTATATGAAACTAGGGCACAATCTTCTAAGGAGGCTGACATAGGAGAATTAAATTTCCATTAAAGCCTTTACCCCTAGGAGAGGACCTATATTAAATATAATTTAGGAATCGACGCTTCGGAACCCGAAACAGCCGACCCGAAAGAGGGAAAACACTTTTTGCAAAGACCGACATCTAGAAATTGCAAGACCCTAAAGTTTGAACCCTGGGTCAAGGTCAAGGTCGACCTTGACCTAGATCAAGGTCGAGGTTGACATAGACCAAAAAGGTCGACCTTGACCTTGAAGTCCAGAATGCAGAAATTAGGCTGGAAAGAAGTGGAAAGAGGGACAAAACAGGGGGAAAGCGAGGTCTAGATAAAGAACCCATTCAAGGTGCTTGATATGACCCCAAACCACTTACTCGGAAGGCTAAAACAGTCTACCATGGAAGTGCTTCCATTTTTCAACTATACATTTAGCCCCCACTTTAGCAAGAGTATGGACTCAACGCAAACTCTTGGTAAAGGAGAACATAGAGAAAGGACAATCTTATTGGAATAAAAAGGGACAAAGAAATCCTCAAGCCCCCAAGGGACTTAAGTCTTTATCAACCCTAAGATCATGATAAGAGAGACATCACTGGTCAAAGAGAAAGAGAGAGAGGAGTGGTTCTCTCACCCAGTAAGATGTGTGTATCTCACTGTGAACCACAAAAAGGATAGGATGGCCCATCAAGAAAGCACTTGATAGTCACCCCATAAAGTTGTGCACCTTCTGGCAGCTTTGTGCATGTATGTAGTGCGTCTTCTGATGGCTTTTATGAAGTACCCATGGATCCATATTCTTATATCACCATGGAATACATTTGTAAAATGTGTATCTCTTCAGGATTTAGCAACTTTTGTGTGTTACCTTCTAAGGATTTAGCATATTGAATTGTAATTGAATGTGTATCTCTTCAGGATTTATCAACTTATGTGCATTACCCTCAGAGGATTTAGCATGCTAAAAAACAAAATGTTAGAACAAAAATGCATAATACAAAATAAGGGAGGCCGTGTATATGCCCCCCTCCTTAATATGGAAAAGTACATACTATTTTGACATGTTAAGGAAAGAAAAGATCAAGGATAAAGCCTTCTTCAACATCAAGACAATATCAATAGACAACACCTAGTCCAAGCCAAGAAGGTCACAGCTCCTATGAGGCCATGGAAGGGACGAATGTAAAGAGATATCATGTAAGAAGTGAAAAAGTAACCCTTGTGAGGGATAGCACAGTATTCAGTTTCCAAGGTGAGAGATTTATCAACCATGGAAACCCAATGTCAAACAATGAAATTGGTTGTGATCAATAACATAGATCCTCAATGCAAACCAAAATGTTCATGTACGTTTGGATATCACATAATAGATAGATACTGCTTAACCAAGGGAAAAGTGAATCCCAGAAAGACAGAAAAGAAGGAGATGTCATCTTTTCCCCCCAAGCATGGGAACAAGGATGAAAGGGGACCTATTATATCACTCACAATACTATGCAAGACAACGAGCCCCCAAAGATTAGGCTAACATTGTTTACATAATGTGGAGTTCCATAATAGGAACA
>MU225863.1:1596061-1612783 GCA_018584345.1 Thuja plicata
AGAATGTATAGTTCTCCGCAAAATCTACAACTAAAAGAATACAACCAGGTGGAAAACAATTTTTGGAATCACGAAACTGTTTAGCTTGCCATTGTGCACCATGACAATGTTGGATATGTGGATAAATTATAGTACGAAACCTGGTCATAAACTCAAGGTAGAGCAATTCACTCTCCTTCAATACAATTTTTTTGAATTCATCTCCTGACTTAGTTCGGTATGTCTCATATTCAAATCTCTTCCACAATACTGGCGTTGCAACATTAATATTCTCAATTTGCAATGGAAATTTATGTAAATCTCCACAATCACTGCATGCACTCTTTATACATTGTACTTTGAACTCATCTGAATCTTCTAATTTCTTACATAAAATAGACTTCACAAATTGTGTCGTACTTCCAGAGATGACCATATCTGGATTAAGTACTGCCACAACCTTTTTATAGGATTGCAAATATAGATGAAACTCAACATGATTTCGGCAACAACAAGTTTCACATACCTTATTTATGCGTACAAAGCAGGGGTGCAATCTCTCGAACATTCTTTGACATATTTTCACATCTGAAAATTCTTGCTTGAATGATTCAAACAATTCACTTTGTGTTGTATCTATAAAATGTTTTGGGTGTGCAGTTTTCATACCGGTCTCTTCATCTTTCATATGTATAGTATCCCTTCTAGTAGAAGAAACACGAGAGTGAGCGGTCCAATATTCAATGACCTATCTTTTTACATCTTCAGAAATCTTGTCTTTTCGAGGAAGTCTACAAATATTAACCCAATTCTTTTGAATATTTTCATCTAACATATTTCTCTTCCTGATATATCTTTGAATGTTAATTTCGGGTAATTCCAACTTTGAATAGTTATAATAGGTAAAATATATACCGAAAACCAATCTTTCTTTTTGTATGCACTAGCTGTACATGTCATCTAAAACATATTCTGAAATTAGAAGAAAAAAAGATTATTTGCATATATTAAGTTGGAGGGAACTAGACCTTACATTTTCAACATTTTTTGAGCAATTAAAAAATGGACTTCAAAAATTAAAAAACTAGGTCAATACTTATTCAAAAAAAAATTTAAAAATTATAGGCATAAACTACATCCAATTTTACACATTTTATTAGTTTACATCATTTTCAAATTCTAAACACAAATGTCACTTTTATGTCGTTAAAGTTTAACAATTTTGCATGTCGTGGTCCTCTTCCTTTGTTAAAGTGTGACACAGGTTTGTACTTTTACCCCTTAGTTATTACTAACACTTCATAACTCTTCCTCTCTATCTCTCCCTCTCTATGACTCCCTCTATATCTCCCTAGATCTCTTTCTATCTTTACCTCTTGATCTATGTCTAACTCTATCTATTTTCCCCATCCTCCCACTTTATATTCATCTATATCTCTATCCAACCATCTCTCTCCATCACCCCCTTCCTATTGAAAATATGTGCATGACTATTATGATCCATCATTCTTAAAGACTATCTAATGTATAAAAAATTTATAAAAAAAAAAAAAAAAAAACCACGTTTTGACAAATCATTATACATATCATAACCCTCTAATTTATTGACTTTCTCCATTGACAAATTGTGGATCCCTCTTGAACTAATGACCATGTATGTATGTATATATGTATAAATAGATAGATGAATGTATGTGTGCATGCATATAAATATGTATATATAATATACATATTCATACAAAAATACACAAACATATATATATATATATATTCACCACTTTTTAAAATAAATAAACTTAAAATTACCATTAACGGCACATATGATTCAAAATTATCCATCATTCTTAAACATATCTAATGTAATATAGATTACACACAATGATACATTTTAGACTTTTGATAGGAAGAAGATATAAAATTGCCATCGAGAATTTAGTCTAACAAACGTGATATTCAAGTAAAATGCTTATTTCCTTTCTTTCTACCACCTTCCTTCTTCCTGGATCTTTCTAGTACCTTCCTTCCAACATGGTCTGAGTGCCGTGTAACGTACGTTTTCTTTTGCATTTGTCCCTCATCCAAGTTTGAGTCATTCCAATACCATTTTAATAATATCCTTATTTTCCATTCTACCATGACTGAAAATAAATAGATAGATAAACGACTCATACTTCTCTTTCACTACTCATACTTCTCTTTCAATACACTTTCTTCCACTTAGATTTCACATTGGCAGGATATTTCAAGAGCTATAATAAAGTAGTAATACTTGTACAGTTTCTCCCACTCAGTAACTTTGGATATTGTAGACCTACAATTAATTCAAGCCACGTGGCGCACGGTCGTACGTCCTCTGTTATAACAAAATCATGGTGTGACTGCAAACACAACCTTCCAAATCAATCTCTTCTCCTCCGCTAACGTCTCCTTCCAAACTACATTCCAAGTATAGCCGGTCATCATCAGGTTTTTGCAAAACCATTTATTAGGTATGGATTCAACTCAAAATCAAATCTTTTTCCTGAAATTTTGTGCAAAATATCCATATTAAAAAAGATCTGAAAGATGCTTCGTTATTATAATAGACCACATTGACGTGAAGTCCTTGCAATCTGATTGTATAGTTTTACCTCAATTTGTTGTTTGAAAGGAGTCAAGGAAATGTAAAATGGCAAACTTATTTCCTTCCAGGTTTTGCAAGGGAACAGTTTTTCTTCAGCCCACCAACTCATGGAAGATAACTTCTAGAAGGTTTTATCGTCCTTTGAGGTTGCCTCCCCCTGTTATTAGGAGTTCCTCAGAGGGACAGCCCAGAGACGGCCAGCCGTATAACCGGGAGCTAAGACTGTTCAAATCATCTTCAGGTATAGTGGAGTGCAGCCATCTTGGGTGCAGGCCAGTATTTGATGAGGACGATTTAATTGATGATTTTGATGATTGGGTTTGTGTAGAAAATACCACAGATGTTGTGAGGACTAGAATCAAGGCCTACCATGATAAATTAAGGGACCAAGAGAGCTTATCTTCTGGTTCAAGGCCTAAGAATTTTTACAAGGATTTTGCATTTTATGTTAGTAAAGTTTGGATGCAGAAGGAGTTGGCATGCAAGTACTATGAGAAGGCCCTTGCAAGGGAGGCTTCTAGTGCAGAACTACTTGTAGAATATGCTGAGTTTGCGTGGAAAAGCTTGAGGAACACAACAATGGCGGAAGAGCTTCTTGAAGAGGCTCTGGATTTGCAGAAAGACAACGTGGGGGCGTGGGGAACATATGCTTCCTTGATGTGGCAGGCAGAGGAGCGTAATGCATATTAGTGGTATTGTTGTTCAATTTGTTTTACATTAGGAGACTAATATATAGATTGTATTTCTCTTCTAACTATTATTATTAGAGCTCTTGTATTTCTCTTCTAACTATTATTATTAGAGCTCCTCTCTGTATTCTCATGCAATTATATGGTGATGGAGAATTTGTATTTTAGAAAGAAAAAGAGGTCAGAAGTTCGAATTGTGTGGAGGGTAAGATATGTACAGTTCTTTGTAGCATAATTTGTTGCCTCAAGTTGAGGTAGTCTGAAATTATTATAAGCCGTCTTGGTACCTCCCGCAAGAAGTTGAGGTGGTCAGAAATTATTATAAGTTTTCTTGGTGCCTCCCATAAGAAGTTGAGGTGGTCTCATATTATCATAAGTCATCTTGGTACCTCCTGCAAGAAGTCGAGGTGGTCTCATATTATTATAAGTCATCTTGGTGCCTCCCCAAGAAGTCCATCTTGGTGCCTCCTGCAAGAAGTCAAGATGGTCTCAAATTATCATAAGCCATCTTGGTACCTCTAGTAAGAAGTGGATGTGGTCTCATATTATCATAAGTCATTTTGGTGCCTCCTATAAGAAGTCCAGGTGATCTCATATTATTATTTAAGTCATCTTGGTACTTTTCCAAAAAGTAGAGGTAGTCTCATATTATTATAAGACATCTTGATGCCTCCCAAAAAAATCGAAATGATTTTATACTATTATGAACCATCTTGATGTCTTTCCAAAAAAAACAAAATGATCTAACGTTATTATAAATCATTAGAATGCCGTATTATTGTTATAAACTATATATATAGATCAAAAAAAAAAATCACCCAACATCATAGACTCCCCCACCCTAACCAAAAAAAAAAAAAAAAAAACCTTTCATTTTGAACTTGTTATTCCATTGCTTGGACTGATGGAACGGAGTAAGACAACGCTTGGTTTGCATTATAAGGCGCCTTAGCTTTCTTTGATGGGACAGCTGCTGAAATATTATATTTCAAAATATATCAGTTCTGTGTCGCTTGAGTAGCAAGTTTTATTTAGAAGAGATTACATGTTCTCACAGTTATCAATGAGGATAGAGATGAAGGAGTTTAGAATTCTAAAGTAAATGTAATAAAATAATAAGAAAATATTGTCTTACTTAATAATATATAATTAATAATATATAATAAATAAATAATATGTTTAGTTTAATCAATAATTATATCAAAAAATTTATATAAAAATTATTTCAAATTTTTTTTATTGTATTAATATATTTTATTCAAAGTTATTTAATATTTTTGAAAAGGGTTGTAGTTAAGTGGTAGGATTACTTGGTTTTTATGTTAGAAATTATGGTTCAAATCTTTGTAAGAGATGTTACAATGATATAAGGTACGGTATTATTGCATGAAATTACAATATGAGTTATATTGCATCCATGAATAAAAATTTCTTAATATACAAAGCCCTTATAGAAATCCTAGCTAATTAGTATAAACAATTATTCTTTAATATTTGAGCATTATTTAATCCTTAATTAAAAAATTAAGATACTTTTTAATTCATTATTTAGATTAATTTTAAATTTTATAAGTTTTTTTTTAAATTTATAAAGGTTTTTATTAGGCTCCACTAAATCAAAATTAAAAAGAAGCATTACAAACATTAAGTGTAATAATTAGAAGAAGAGCCATCAAATGGGATCAATAATCAAGTTGAGAAAGAAAACACCGCCAAGCAAGAAACACAAACTTACCGATAGTTAGAAGCCTAGCTTAATCCCTTCTTCCTACAAGACAAGAGGGTCATATGACTATGAGCTCCTTTCCTAGTAGTAAACTTATTTCTTTCCATAGGGGTCCAACTAATATATCCATCTTCCTTTATAAAATTTTATATCTTTGAAGGGACTAAAATAGAGAGATGAGGGGAGAGTTCCATATCTTGAGAAACTAGGAGCCATTGAACCACAAAATTTCAAATATTTTATTCTCAAGTGATAAACATAGGATACACCAATATTGTGAACACCTTTATGCTAGGGCGGAGATGAAGAAGGGGTCACCAAAGTTGAGGAAGGAGACTTTGGCTCTATTGTATTCACCACTTTATGGAAGGCATGGACACAAGTTAGATATTTGGTTTCAAATAGAGTTGTGTGTATAAATCTCACTCATACTGTGTACCGAATAGATCCATTTGGTTGGACTTTTCACCAAATAGGGAAACCTTTGGCACTCTCCCAAGGTTGTTCAACTAAGATTTGGAATTTTTGAGAGGTCAAGGTAATGTAAGGTCTTTTGATTAATGGTAACCTAGGATCTTGGGAGAACATGAGGTATAAGTTTGGTATACCCATGACACATAAAAGAACCTACTCAATTCTGAGAAATGGATTGGGGGACTAGTTCCCTAGGAAAATAATAAAAGACTTAGATTTAATAACTAGGAACAGATGGAAAGATTGATCTAACTTTCATTTTGTCTTAATCATATATATATATATATATATATATATATATATATATATATATATATAATTCTTNATATATATATATATATATATATATATATATATATATATATATATATAATGCTTATTGGCTCAATAGAGGTATACAATTGGCTTAACACTTCCTTGAAAATGTCTTGGTTGGACTCGAAGTGGTCCAAAATCCTATTTCACTTGTGGCATAACTCGGTTGAACCAAAAAACGCCCACTTTCACTAGTTGCATATACTGAAAAAAATGGTTGTGGGGCATGTTTTGCATAAACATGAGCTTTCCACCAGAGTATATGATCTTTGTTCTATGCTTGAAACTTTTGAATAATTATTTTTTTATTGCAAGTATGCTCTTTCTATTTGGTTTTTTCTCTTTGGTCGACTCATGGATTGGAATGATAACCTTGTCTTTTATGGGCATGAGATACTTATTGGTTATGTTGATGCTTTTGTTGTTTTAAATAAGTTTTGGATTGCTCTTACTAATGAGATTTTATAATTTTTATGGAAGAAAAAGAATGATGACGTATCCAACGAAAAATAAGACATCTTACTGAGTTCAATAGTGAACTCACCTATATGATTATAATGTTTCAGGTCTCTGGAGCCTTGGAGATTCCTAAGGCTCGATTCATGGTCCTACCAAATGGGACATCACAATAGTTTATAAAATAGAAATAAAGTTTTCTCATGTCTTCCCACAAGGGGGGAATAACCTAAACAAGAAGGAGCTTGAGGTGATAAAAAAATACTTGGAGGAAAAAATAGGATAGAAAATTTTATGTTGAGCCTCTCACCAATTCATAATATATGCAAAGAATGAATATAAAATCAAAGAAATCTATGACAAAACCTATTGAAGTTAATGTGAGAATCTTTAGCCTTAACTGAGCTCTCGTTAAGTGACTTGAGAACATAATTGAATCTTGTATCCTACCAAAATAAAAGTTAATGAAGATTTGAACCCTATAGCACTTGGTATCTGATGAGTCTTTTGAAAACATAGACAGGTAGAAAATGCCATCATGATCCATTCATAAAACGAGTTCTATGCAAAATTAGCATACTAACTGTGTGTGTGTGTGCGCGCGCGCGCGCGCGTGTGTGTGTAATTTTCAATTATCATATAGTAATATGAAACTAATAAAAGGTAAAATTAATTTTTAAATGTCGGGTCTCCCACCCACCCAGCAACCATCATCCCCCACCCGCCTTGTGCTAAAATGTAATGCTTTTGGGCATATGAAAAGTAAAGATGTAATTATTCCACTAGATATTTCCGTAGGTAGGAAAAATATTATAGCAAATATTTTCATATCAGCTCCAAAATATCATCATTTATATATATTTTACTATCAGTGTAACCATTACACCTCCTTAGAATACAAGTGCTAGATACAGTGATACATTTTTAGACTTTTGATATAAATAAGATATAAAACTACCACCGAGAATTTAGCCATTGAAACAGCTAACAAACGTGATATTCAAGTAAATTGCTTATTTCCTTTCTTTCTAGCAGCTTCCTTCTTCCTGTATCTTTCTAGCACCTTCCTTCCTACATGCAGGTCCGAGTGCCGTGTAACGTTTGCTTTTGCATTTGTCGGTGATCCAAGTTTGAGTCATTCCAATACCATTTTAATAATAGTAATCGCCTCAGAATACCTTTTATTCCATTCTACCATGACTGAAAATAAATAGATAAACTAGTCATACTTCTCTTTCACTTAGTATTTTCCACTTACTTTTCACATTCGCGGGATATTTCAAGAGCTACAATCAAGTAGTAATACTTGTACAGTTTCTTCCACTCGGTAACTTAGGATATTTGTAGACCTACAGTTCATTCAAGCCACGTGGCGCATGGTCGTAGGTCCTCTGTTATAACAAAATCATGGTGAGACTGCTAACACAGCCTTCCAAATTCCTTTCTTCTCTTTCGCTAACGTCTTCTTCCAAAGGATAATGAGTAGGAGCTGTAAACATCACACATTAAAGACTGATTTATAGCTTAAAAAATATTAAATAGTCAAAATTGACTTACTTTTTCCAAACTTAATTTTTTTCTTAATATATAATATTTAAAAATATTTAAAAAGATCTGAAAGATGTTTCATAGTTTTTTTTTTATAATATACCACATTGACTTGAAGTCCTTGCTTAGCCTACAATCTGATTGTATAGTTTTACCTCATCAATTGCTTAGCCTACAATCTGATTGTATAGTTTTACCTCAATTTGTTGTTTGAAAGGAGTTTAGGAAATGTAAAATGGCAAACTTATTTCCTTCCAGGTTTTGCAAGGGAATAGTTTTTCTTCAGCCCACCACCAGCTCATGGAAGATAACTTCTAGAAGGTTTTATCGTCCTTTGAGGTTGCCTCCCCCTGTTATTAGGAGTTCCTCAGAGAGACAGCCCAGAGACGGCCAGCCATATGACCAGGAGCTAAGACTGTTCAAATCATCTTCTGGTATAGTGGAGTGCAGCCATCTTGGGTGCAGGCCAGTATTTGATGAGGATGATTTAATTGATGATTTTGATAATTGGGTATGTCTAGAAAATGCCACAGATGTTGTGAGGACTAGAATCAAGGCCTACCATGATAAATTAAGGGACCAAGAGAGCTTATCTTCTGGTTCAAGGCCTAAGAATTTTTACAAGGATTTTGCATTTTATGTTAGTAAAGTTTGGATGCAGAAGGAGTTGGCATGCAAGTACTATGAGAAGGCCCTTGCAAGGGAGGCTTCTAGTGCAGAACTACTTGTAGAATATGCTGAGTTTGTGTGGAAAAGCTTGAGGAACACAACAATGGCGGAAGAGCTTCTTGAAGAGGCTCTGGATTTGCAGAAAGACAACGTGGGGGCGTGGGGAACATATGCTTCCTTATGTGGCAGGCAGAGGAGCGTAATGCATATTAGTGGTATTGTTGTTCAATTTTTTTTTAATTAGGAGACTAATATATAGATTGTATTTCTCTTCTAACTACTATTATTGACTATTATTATTAGAGCTATTGTATTTCTCTTCTAACTATTATTATTAGAGCTTTCTGTATTCTCATGTAATTGCATGATGGAGAATTTGTATTTTAGAAAGAAATAGAGGTCACAAGTTCAAATTGTGTGGAGGGTAAGATATGTACATCTCCTTTGTAGCATAATTTGTTGCCTCAAGTCGAGGTAGTCTCAAATTATTATAAGCCGTCTTGGTACCTCCGGCAAGAAGTTGAGGTGGTCTGAAATTATTATAAGTTGTCTTGGTGCCTCCCACAAGAGCTCAAGGTGGTCTCATATTATCATAAGTCATCTTGGTGCCTCCTGCAAGAAGTCGAGGTGATCTCATATTATTATAAGCCATCGTGGTGCCTCCCCAAGAAGTCCATCTTGGTGCCTCCCGCAAGAAGTCAAGATGGTCTCAAATTATTATAAGTCGTCTTGGTGCCTCTAGCTAGTAAGAAGTACTCGAGGTGGTCTCATATTATCATAAGTCATATTGGTGCCTCCTGTAAGAAGTTGAGATGGTTTCATATTATTATAAGTCATCTAGTGCTTTTTCAAAAAGTGGAGGTGGTCTCATATTATTATAAGTCATCTTAGTACCTCCCAAAAATCGAAGTGGTTTTATATTATTATAAAGTATCTTAATGTCTTTCCAAAAAAATAAAAAAGATCTCACGTTATTATAAATCATTTGAATGTCTTGTGCAAGTATTATTATTATAAACTATATATATATATAGATCCAAAAAAATAAATCACCCAACATGATAGACTATAAAAAAACACTTCAAACTTGGACCGATGGAATGGAGTAAGACAAAGCTTGGTTTGCATTAGAAGGCGCCTTAGCTTTCTTTGACGGAACAGCTGCTGAAATATTATATTTCAAAATATATCAGTTCTGTGTCGTTTGTGTTTGAAGAAAATATTTTTACAATGTTTTAAAAAAATTATTACCAACATAAATAGACTGCTGAGACTGTTAGGTTTAAAGGTATCTTTGTTTCCTCGCTTTATATAGGTTGAAGTGCAAAAAAAATATCTGAATATTTATCATCTTAATTCAAATAACTAGTCAGGGTGATCATAGCCGAGTGGAATTTTAGAATATGATATCCTTTCAACTTATTTTTTTAGTATTATTCATTAGAATATTTATAGATATATATTTTAGTTAACTCTATCAAGTTTTAATTAGAAGATATTACATGTTCTCACAATTATCAATGAGGATAGAGATGAAGGAGTTTGAAATTCAAGTAAATTTAATAAAATAATAAGAAAATATTGTTTTACTTAATAATATATTATAAATAAAAAATATTTTTACAATTTCTAATAAATAATTATATCAAAAAATTTACATAAAGATTATTTCGAATATTTTTTAAAAAGGTTGTAGTTAAGTGGTAGGATTACTTGGTTCTTATGTTAGAAATTATGGTTCAAATTCTTTTAAGAGATGTTACAATGATATAAGGTTTTCTAAAGTGGCCTTGATCAATTGATTGATGGAATAGTAACCTTGTAGATAATATTAGAAAAGAAAGCAGTATTGTTGATTGTGGAGAATTGTAACTTAAATTGTATTATTGCATGAAATTACAATATGAACCTTATGCATCCATGAATAAAAATTTCTTAATATAAGGACAAAGTCCTTATAGAAATCCTAGCTAATTAGTATAAAGAATTGTTGTTTTTAATTTTTGAGCATTATTTAATCTTTTATTAAATAATTAAGATACTTTTTAATTCATTATTTAGATCAATTTTAAATGTTATAAGATTTTTTAAAAATTTATAAAGGTTTTTATTAGGCTCCACTAAATCAAAATAAAAAAGAAGCATTACAAACATTAAGTGTGATAATTAGAAGAAGAGCTCTGAAATGAGATCAATAATCAAGTTGAGAAAGCAAAAACCACCAAGCAAGAAACACAAACTTACCGATAGTTAGAAGCCTAAACTAACCCCTTCTTCCTACAAGACAAGAGGGTCATATGACTATGAGCTCCTTTCCTAGTAGGAAACTTATTTCTTTCCGTAGGGATCCAACTATATTCATCTTCCTTTATAAGATCTTATAGCTTTGAAGGGACTAAAATAGAGAAATGAGGGGAGAGTTCCATATCTTGAGAAATTAGAAGTCATTGAACCACATAATTTCAAATATTTTATTCTCTAGTGATAAACATAGGATGCACCAATAATGTGAACACCTTTATGCTAGAGTGGAGATGAAGAAGGGATCATCAAAGTTGAGGAAGGAGACTTTGGCTCTGTTGTATTCGTCACTTTATGGAAGGCATGGACACATCTGGTTTCAAATAGAGTTGTGGTGGATAAATCTCACCCATACTGTGTACCAAATAGATCCATTTGGTGGGAATTTTCACCAAATAGGAAACCTTTGGCGCTCTCCCAAGGTTGTTCAACTAAGTTTGGAATTCCCAAGAGGTCAAGGTAATGTAAGGTCTTTTGATTAATGGTAACCTAGGATCTTGGGAGCAAATAAGGTCCAACTTTGGTATACCCGTGACACATAAAAGAACATACTCAATGCTGAGAAATGGATTAGGGGACTAGTTCCCTAGGAAAATAATAAAAGATTTAGATTTAATAAGTAGGATCAAATTGAAAGATGGATCTAAGTTTCAATTTGTCTTAATCAACAAAATATATATGATGTTTTTTGGCTCAACAGAGGTATACAATTGGCTTAACACTTCCTTGAAAATGTATTGGTTGGACTCTAAGTGGTCCAAAATCCTATTTTACTTGTGGCATAACTCGGTTGAACCAAAAAAAACCTACTTTCACTAGTAGCATATACACAAAAAATTGGTTGTGAGACATGTTTTACATAAACACGGGCTTTCCACCAGAGTATATGATCTTTGTTCTATGCTTGAAACTTTTGAATAATTATTTTTTAATTGCAAGTGTGCTCTTTCTATTTGGTTTTTTTTTTTGGTCAGTTCGTGGATTGGAATGATAACCTTGGATTTTATGGGAATGAGATACTTGTTGGTTATGTTGATGCTTTTGTTTTTGTTTTAAATAAGTTTTGGATTGCTCTTACTAATGAGATTTTATTATTTTTATGGAAGAAAAGGAATGATGAGGTATCCATAGAAAATAAGACATCTTACTGATTTCAATAGTGAACTCGCCTATATGATTATAATATTTCAGGTCTCTGCAGCCTTGGAGGTTCCTAAGGTTCGCTTCATGGTCCTACCCAATGAGGGCATCACAATAGTTTACAAAATAGAAATAATTTTTTCTCATGTCTTCCCACAAGGGGGGAATAACCTAAACAAGAAGGAGCTTGAGGTGATAAACAAATATTTGGAGGGAAAAATAGATAACCAAACCATTCCTGGATAGAAACTCTAAGAAGGATAAATCCAACTCAAAGAAGTTGATCCCCATTTGATAGTTCCTCCTTTGGGCATGTATGATTGTGATAAGGCAGAATGTAGGTCAATAATATAATAGGATATTGGGACTAGATGATGATTTAGTATTGGTGATCTAGTATCTTTATTAGTTGTAAATCCTAATATTCTATTTTGATTCAACTAGATAGGTGATCTTTTCTAATACAATCTAGAGCATTAACTACTTATCATTTAAATCTATTTTGGTAAACTTATCTAATAGAAAAGAAAGAGTGTTACCTTCCAAGTGTTTTCAATTTTAATTTTGTAGAAGAGAGATATGAAAATGATACATCATCATACTCACCCAAAAAGATTGATCTAGATCTAGAAATAACTATTGAATCAATAGAAGAAATAGAAAGTATTAATGATCTAAATTCAAGCTCTTTATTGACTTCACAACCTAATATTATATAGTAAGATTGGAAATGGTGAGAAGATTACCCATTAGATTGCATCCTACCATGAGGTATATTATACATTGATGACAACACTTGTACGTCCTCAAAATAAATCACTTTTGAGGGAGGAATAAAAGAAGAAAAGTGCTATGAATCAAGGATCTAGTTCATCATAAAAAGAACATGGTGAAGTCGACACCTTTACCTACTTATACAAAAGCTAATGATTGTAAATAGGTGTTGAAAACCAATTTCAAATATTATGGGTCAAGTGACAAGCATAAAATAAGATTGGTCTCTAAAGGCTAAAAGTAAATTAAAGGTTTTGACTACAAGGAAAAAAATTATCCAATCATAAAGATTGTCATAATGAAAATGCTGATAGCACGTGGTCCCCAACTTAGTTGTGATATCCACCAAATCACTGTGAAAAGTTCATTCCTCAATTGACAATTTTTATAGGTAGATATGTGACACAATCTACTAGCTTTGTTGAAAAGGGAAAGAATGTATGGTATGTCACCTAAAAAATGCATTGTATGGTTCGAAACAAGATTCATGAGCCTAGTATTCAAAAATTAATTACTTTACTCAAAGGTAATTTTATATATATGTTATATATTAATCCAATTTTTATATTACTAATTTTTACCATAAGTGAGTTGACTGTTGACAAGTTTCCTATCATTGAGAATGATAAACCATTAATCAATGAAGTGATAGAAGATATAGTGATTGATTTTGAGATGAATAGTCTTGGATTGCTTTACTCTTAGGGGTTTCACCTAGTAAACCAATGGCGAAGAACATGCTTTCCCAGTGTAGTATAAACACTACTAGTTTTATTTTTACCTCTCAAATTTATACTTTTGATATCCCCTTTGCATACACTAGTATAATTAAAATGCATCCATCTTTTCACTAGGTATTAGACTATGAACATATTTTATTTGTTACATATTTATATCTCCCTAATATTTATACTCGTTCAACCAAAAGGACTTCTCACATCTACATTTAACTCAAAGTTGGATTTGTTTGACATCACATCCCTTAAATTCCTTAGCACAAAAAATTAGATAAGCTATATAAAATAGGTCATCTTCATTAAAGATTTTATTCAAAGCACATAGTCATCTCAATTCTCGTCCCTTGTACGCCAAGTTCTCTAACAATGAATCCCCCTATAATAACATTAATCTCAATTATGGCGTACATATTAATCTAAATTATAATGGAGGTGTTTTAGATATAAATAGTGATTCTTCTAGGTAGGGTAATGGCATTACCAAAAAAGTTTCTAAAAAAAATTAAGGAAACATGGATAGGATTGTATTGAACATGCATGACCTTGGTGTGATTATTGTTTTCTTTGTTAACTACAATAGAGTTCGTATTAAGAAAGTACTCTTAGGATTATGAGGTTAACACAATACATGATTATACGATGTAGAGAAAATAGAGCCTCACAACCTTGATAAGAACAAAATATTTGGTGGCATTTTCCCTGACATATGTTATGTGATTTGTAGAAGATTTAGAATCCAACTTATAAACACCCCAACCCCTTCTTTATTTGATTAAAAAGATCTTTCAATCCTTAAATAGAGTAGAACAAATATTTAAAATGCTCTCAATTTTTTTTTTTCATGTTGAGGAGTTTTTATATCAAACTCACAAAATTGTTTAGCTATGATACATGAGCACAATCCTTAAGCTGAAACATTTCAGTTGAACCCAAAGATTAAGGGGTATCTATTCCACCAAACTTTTTTGCACACAATCTCAACTTCATCACTTATAGTGTCGGGGCTTTGCACTCAATAAGACTTGATCTACAGAAGGCTCATTGAGAATCATTTGACTTCACCACTAGACCAAAGACCCATTAATAAATGCTCGCATGACAATAGAGAGCTCTGATATTTAAATAGCAAATATTCAAAAGGAAAGAAAAGAAAAAACTGCTATCAAGCAATATGACTTATCTAAATCGAGATGGAAACAAACTAGAATAGACATACTTTACAATCGAGATGGAAACAAACTAGAATAGACATAAATTACACTGATCTATTGTCATCTATACACATTACACTAATCCTCTGTGTGCCACAGAATGTAAGAATACATTCCCCACACTTGAACATTGTCTGCAAGATCAGGCAACAGTAGTGCCTCTTCTAACACCTCAGCAGCCTTTGTAATGTTGTCTAACCTTTTCCACACAAACTCAGCATACTCTATGAGTAACTCTGCATTGGAACATTCCCTTGCAAGGGCCTTACCATAATACTTCTTTGCCAGATCCTTTTGGAGCCAAACATGATTAAGATAACCAGCAAAATCCTTGTAAAAACTCCCATCCCCTGAATCAGATGCCAAGGTCTCTTGTTGGCTTAATTTATCATGGTAGGCCTTGATTCTAGACCTCACAACATCTGATGCATTTTCTAAGCAAACCCAGTTATCACAATCATCATTTGATGAAGGCAGACTCTCTTCTTCAAATACAGGCTTGCAGCCATGGTTGTTGCATTCAAGCTCGGGAGAGTTCTGATTGCTCAGATTTATAGCAGGCTTTCGTTTCTCTGATGAATTTCTGACAGCAGGCAGCCTTAATGCAGGACAAGATCTTTTACCCAGAAAGTTTTTGGGCATATGTATGGATTTGCTAGGCTTAAGTATAGATTTCAAACAAGAGTTGAAGGAGAAGAATAGAGCTCCATCTGCCATTAATGCAAGCTTGATCAGCCCTGCATTTCCCAAGACCTAATAAGTCTTGTGCAATATCAGATATTTTTAGATTAAAAGATTCAGGTCTATCTCCAAATCCAACAAAATATATAAATTATATGGTAAGTTTGACATGTAAATGATATTTAGTTTGTCGTCAAGGTGATTGAAAAGCAGTAGAGCATCTTTGAGATACTTTTCTTGACCCAAATGATACTTTTTACAAAATCTAATTTCTATTTCAACTGATAATGAGCTTAATCAAATTCGACGATGACATGAGAGAACTGCATGTGTTAAATTTTGGAAGCTTATTACAATTTGGACGATGACAAGAGAGAATTTGGTCTGTGTAGTTTGGCCCACAGCCAATCAAAGATTAAGAACTTGGGAGTGCTTAAAGATATTAAGGATTTTTTATTTATAATTTGTCCTGCTCTCCATACCCATCAAAGGAGATGTATCAGTCACAGGAATAGACCCGCAGACTTCTTTTCATTATCTGTTTGGAATTCTCTTAAGGGAATGGTGTTATGGTGGGTTTCATTGTTGGCAATTTTATAGGTTATTGTTTTTGAGAGTTGATGGTATTTAGATGGGTAATATAATATTTTTTTATATTGTAGAATATTTGAATTGGATATCATTTAGGTGTATATAAGAGATATTTGTGTTTAAATCAATCATATTTGATAGATGAGTAATAGTTATAAGATGTAGTTCGTACGGGTAGCGGAGTTGGTTTGAGGTTGTGGGTGGACGACTCATGGTTTCGGGATCGACTCTCGCTCGGATTTGCTCAATGAACACCTCAGGGTTTAAAAAATTATTATTATAAGATGTAAATAAAAAAACAGGGTGGCTAACTAAATATATTCATCCCTTATCAATTGAAATATAAATAAATACAATATTTAATTGTTGTGTAATATTTTAATTTTATGTTATTATTTTTTATAGTACTAGGGTGATACCACAATAGTGGGTTACACTTTTTTGCCTAAACGGACATTGAACTCTACATTTTGAGAAAAACTTTCACATTCGGATGCATATTGTCGTTAAACTGTTTGAAATCGGAAGACGAAGTAAACTAGAGTCTTTTAGGATTTTCTGTCTAGATTCTAAATTTATTTTTTTTATTTTTTTTTTAATTGATTTTAATGGTTTTTTTTTTCTCCCACTAAAACTGCTATGTTGCTGAAAACGTATTTTTCAAAAAGGTACAATGACTTCGTACAACATAACTTTTTTTCTAAGATAGATATTGATGTGCTTCTTTTGAATTTGGTTTTTTAACATCCATATGGAGGGCATGCAATTGGTTTGATGACATTATCATGATTATTGCATATTTTATGAA
>MU225863.1:1633568-1645656 GCA_018584345.1 Thuja plicata
CTGAGCTCGGTAGACTCGGTTAACTGCCTTGCTGAACATTCTGAGCTCGGTAGACTCTGTCTAATGACTGATATGACATTTGTGTAACATCAAGGACAATACACAATTAAACAATTGTTTCCAACAACATAATCTATTGATAAGTAGGAGATATTTTCCACAGCAAGTCAAATTGTGATATATTACTATCAGGATCCAAATGTGTAGTTTTTTGAGTCAAACTCATTGACCCACGTTTCATGAGTAGTGGTTCACACGAACCCATCTCTCATGAGAATGAATGGAACACTTAGCACTCATTGGATCTAGGTGATGCTCACAGAGGTGAAGCATTGGGACTTCCCGAGAGGTCACCCATCCTAGTACTACTCCAGCTTGAGCGCGCTTAACTACGGAGTTTCCTACATGGTTAAACCCACTCTTCTTGCAACCTCATTTGCAAGCAGAGTGGGTTGCAAGCATAGTGGGTTTAACCATGGAGGAAACTTCGTAGTTAAGCGCGCTTGAGCTAGAGTAGTACTGGGATGGGTGACCTCCTGGGAAGTCCCGATGCTTCATCTCTGTGAGCATCACCTAGATCCAATGAGTGATAGGTGTTCCATTCATTCTCATGAGAGATGGGTTCGTGTGAACCACTACTCATGAAACGTGAGTCAATGAGTTTGACTCAAAAAAATACACAGTTGAATCCTGATAGTAATATCACACATAATTTATGTTGTGTTAGTAGAATTCACATACCTTGGCTACACTTTGAATTAGATATGATGGTTTATAGAACTAAAATTATAGAGTTTATCATGTACTACTTAAGCCCATCCAATTTATCTACAAACCAAAATGTTTTGTATCATTCAGATATGTAGACCTTCTAGATATCATTGCTTTATATCTGCTAAAATGGTTAACTGCCTAGACTTTTATTCGCTTTGGTGATGAAATAATATGAATAACAGTGGACTTCGTCTCTAAAATCTGTTTCTGACATGGTTTTAGGTCATTGATGGATTTTATTAACGATATAAACATTCAAAGAGTCATTGTTAGGAAGACTAGAGTCATTCGTGTTCTTATAGTTGTTCTTGTTTCCCTTGCGGTATCCATACCAACATCTGCACAAGAAGCTAGAAGAGAAAGGTGTAAGCGCAAAATAGATGAAATTCCTTTTTATAAGTGTATTATCTATTCCAATGAGACAGATTGTCATGACCAAATTCACATGAGTAGAGGAGCCTTCTTTCGTCTAGCCAATATTCTAAGGCGAAAAGGAAGCATTCAAGATACTGTACACATAACGTTAGAATAACAACTAGTGATGTTCCTCCATACCCTTGGCCACAATCTTATGAATCGTAAGGTTTCCCATAACTTTGGTCACTCATGAGAGATAGTAAGTCGATACTTCCACAAGGTCTTGATGGCTATCGTAGTGCTCCATGCGGATTATTTTTTACCCCCTGCTCCATACACTCTAGAAATTATTGGGAAGGAACGTTTGGATATGTACTTCAAGGTAAATTTCCTAGTGGTACAAATTACAAATTTCCAGTTGTATCTTTTCCATTGCAAATCTAATCAATTTAAATAATAATGGAGATTTATAAAGAGACCACGAAAGTAAAAGAAATCAACATTTGAGTTCACTCTATATTTACACACTATTTATTGAGGCGTTCCCTGAATGATTTTCCATCCTTATCTCTTTGTTTCTTGCATAACGTTAAGTTAGTAATGAAAGACAAATAAGACAAATTGGTAACATGAATGTTTTGATTAAGTAAAAACAGGTTTTGAAAGGACCTGAAACCATATACAAAAGCACCAAAAGATAGGGCATTGAAAGAACAAAAAACTACTATGGTGAACCACCAAAAAAACCAAAGGGAACTAACCATAGTTCCCACCAAGTGGGACAGAGACCAGAAAACAAAGGGCAGTCAAGATTTACATTTTAGCCCATCCTTGTGTGAATGTAAATTCATATCAAAAGAAGGCTTGGAAGACTTTAATTTCTTTCCTTTAACTGTTGTCCATCCATCCTCCACCTTCTCATAAACCAGGCTAGCCACACCAGCATCCACAGTTGGGATAGGGACAACAACACCACCATTCCCCAATTCCCCCTGGAGAAACAAGGGTAGCAGGAACCACAGCACCTGCAGACAAGACAACTGATCCAAAGACAACATCAACAATCTGGTCAGGAGCAGTAGCAAAACATCTGAAAGGAAAACATCAACAGTCTAAACCAAGGCCGCATTCGAGACAACATCAGTAGCACCAGCCATAGTGTGATCATCCTAAGAGGAGAAAACAACCGACCCTCCATCCTTAGAAACAACCATGAATGTTTAGTAAGAAAGTTATATTTCTATTGCAGATTAGAACCCAAAACATAGGCTTAATGTATTTATAGTAGTTTACTATTAGCAGCAAGTTATTCTATACTTTCATAGTTCGGACCTCTAGTATTTTATTTTTGTTATCTATTTCTTTCTTGCAAATAGAAGTGGGGATTGGTGATATTTTTTATTTGTATAAAGTTGGAAAAAACCACACAAATTGTTCATTCATTTTTTCAACATTGGTGTTTGGATTCATGTCTTAATTCAATATTTACATATCTAATTTTGAGTTATACTTTACGAGATCTGATTAAACAAAAATATTTAAAACTAATTTGTGAAAGAATTGGCATTCAAATCCCATGTTATGACAATCACTTCTTTGATCTTTGTCTCAAATATTTACCTGTTGTTTATAATTTAAATGCATCAATTATATTTACAAATTTGAATGCATCAACTATATTTAATTCATAGCACCTGCAGTATATATATGAAATGAATTGAAGTTCTTTTACTATTAGCTTTAAGCATGGATCTGAAAGTCTTATATCTGTTGCATATTTAGTATAATACTCTGTGATTACTTTTTGATAGGCATGGATGAAGACATTCAAGTAAGCCATATAGCTTCTTTGAAGAAGAAGGTTTTATGGACGAGAGAAATGGAATGCAAGTTTCTAGACTTGCTCCACGAGCAAGTCCAACTTGGAAGAAAAGATGAAGGGGTTTCAGAAAAGAATCTTGGACTGCCATTGAAAGGAGGTTCAATGAGGAGTTGAACCTGAATCTGTCGAAGGATAACTTCAAGAACAAGTTGAAAATATGGAAGCAAGGTTATAGAGTTATGAAAGAGTTGAGAAATACGAGTAATTTTTAATGGAATGAGACTACTCAATGTATGGATTCTGATGAGAGGGTCTAGGTTGAGCTTTTGAAGGTAATATGCTCTTGAAAATCTTTCGATTTAAGTAAAATTTATCTTATTAAGTTAGTAATGAAAGAAAAATAAGTAATTCATTTATTATGCCAACATGCAGAGAAAAGAATTCAGAAATTCCAAAGTGTATAACAGGCAGTTGTTCCAATACTACAATGCCTTAGCCTTCATTATGGGGGATGACATAGCTGAAGGTACCACAGCTGCAATGGCTCAAGAGATAGAAGAAGGGCACCCTATGGATGAGGCCCTCAATCTAAATGATGATGAGGATATCACTATACCTATTAAGACTGTTGCTGATTTGGATGATGACTTAGCTCAATCCAATCAATCTAGTGCAAGCAGCAGACAGATTTGTTCAGCATCATCATCAAGGAGGCCAAAGAGGAAGAAGGCAAGCATGGTTGGTTCCATGGAAGTGATGTGAAACCATCAATAAGTTGCATGAGGGCCTCACTAAGCCCCAAATTATCGAAGTGGGTCAATCTCATTTAGATAATGTTTTAGATAATGTGTATGATGCCCTAAAAGCCATCCCTAAATTTAGTCAAGGTACTATGTTGGTGGCATATGAAACTTTTAAATTTGAACCTGCAAGAAACATGTCTTCATCAGCTTTGGAATCAAATTTTCCAAGGTTTTCTTCATCTATTATGATATAGCATTTGCTTCCAAAAACTCCAAAAATATTTATAGAAGGGGTTCTTCCATACCATACCTCATAAGATGTCTTCCCAGTATTTGTCCTTATCTGAACTCTATCCAGTGTGTATATTGCAATCAAAATTGTTTCTTTCTAGTAGATTTCTGATAGATTGGCTTCCTTTATCATTGTTCTAGAAGCTTCCTGAAGTGTTATGTTCATTCTTTCCACCACACCATTTTGTTGCAGTGTTCTAAGAGCATACAAATGTCTCCTAATCCCGTGATTCTCACAAAAAGTGTTAAATTCTTCATACATAAATTATCCTCCTCTCAAATCTTAAGCATTTGATTCTTATATTTGCCTATTTTCAACCATGCCCTTGAATATCTTAAATTTCTATAAAGCTTCTCATTTGTTTCTTGCTAAATTAAGTCATGTCATTCTAGAGTAATCATCAATTAAAAGCATAAAGTACTTGTCACATTGTTGACTCCTTACTCTGGTAGGACAACACAGAATTGTGTGCACCAACTCCAATAGTCCAGTAGTAAATTGTTCCTTACCTCTAAAAGATCTTCTAGTATGTTTCTCAACTTGACGTTCATTGCAAACATTGTTGATAGGCCTTCTAACCCTTGGAAAATCTCGCACAGCATATATTGTACTAATCTTTATCATGTTGTCAAAATTGATATGACACGCTTTGATGCCATAGCCAACTCTCATTTATCTGAGACATTAAGCAATATCCAATATCAGTCATCAATCGATACATGTTTTCTCTAATTTTGTTTCCAGCAGCAATCATAGTTCTGAATTTCTTTCTTATCTCTAACTCATCTTCCTTGACAACAAGAGTATATCTATTTTCACACATATGTTCAACACTCAACAGATTATGATTCAAGCTCTTCACATAGTACACATTGCTAGTATTATTCTTGTCATCAAATTTGACAAAACCAATTCCAACTATCTGAGTTGCTTGATCACCTCCACATCTAACTACAGCTCCATCATACTTATCAAATTTAACAAACTTACTTTTATCTTCATTCATGTGATTAGAACATCCACTATCAATAAAAATTTCATCTTCGACTCGTCTAACATGTAACGCAGATGTTACAATATCTGCAACCTTGATATTTACTTCCAGAGTCTTGTTAGAAAGAGTAAGAACAAATTCTTCTTTAATTGCTAGAAATAAACATGTATCGTCTTCTTCATAATCAAATTCATCATCAGAAATACTAGCATCTTCTCTAACATAGTAGGCTTTCCTATTGAAATTTATTTTGCTTTCCTTGTTCTTTTCATTTGCAGTTTTGTCAGGACACCTAGGAGCATAATCACTTGTCTTTCCATAGTTGAAACATTTAAAGGGTAACTTACCTTTTGAATTTCTCAGTTCCTTTCTTCATTCTTTTCACAAATTTTGCCTCGATCTCATCAAAATATTCTTCTGAATCTTCATCCTTTCCTGATTTGGTTGCATAAAATATAATTTTTGTGCTTGTGTCGGTAGTGCCAAATTATCTCATCTCAAAAGCAAGTAAAGATCCATACATCTATTCTTTGGTTTACTGATTCAAATCTTGTGATTCTTCTATAGAAAAGACTTAAAAACAATAGGGTTTGGTAAGAGTTCTGAGTACCTTTTGAACATCATCATTTTCTTCCAGATTGTCACCAAAACTTCTAATCTCATTCACCACATCATCAATCTTATGTAAGTAGCTAGGTATATTGTCATATTTTTCCATCCACGGGATTTTATACTTGGCTTAGCATTCTGGGGCTTAGCTTTTTTGACTATATCATTTCTTCATAACAACTTCTTAACTTTTCCCAAAAATCATGAGTAGTTTCCAAAGACATGATTTTAGTTAATTCAGCTTTTGATAAAGCACTAAAAATTGCATACTAGCCCTTTCATTGTCTTCATAAGCTTCAATTTCATCTGAAGTATTCAAACTATTTATCGGTTTCACATAATGATTTTCAACAACCTTCCAAGTCTTATAGCTGAGAGAGACCAAGTATCATCGCATCTACACTTTCCAATAAGCATAGTCATATGCATCAAATGTAGGTAATGTTAGTTTGTGCACCATCAAGATCTCCTTAAGTGGTTAAGCTCTTCTCAAAGGAACCAAAGCTCTGACACCAATTATTGAATGTGCAAGACAACTGAGAGGGGGGTGAATCAGTTGTCCACAAATTATAACTTTAAAAAAAATTTAACCAGTTCCACCAAACTTACTTAAAACTTGTAATTATTGAAAGATGCAAGCATGAAAAACACAGCTACCATAAACATATGAAACACCATAGTTACGTGGAAAACTATGTGAACAAAAAAACCACAGAGAAGATTATTCTCAAATATACGAACACTAGTTAAGGTGAATTACAAGAAAATATCATTGCCTGAAGAAGGCTCACTGTCGGAGGGCTCACTGCCCAGATGAAGAAGGATAAGAGAGAATAGATCCACGCCTGATATACAACCACAACACAACTGAAAGATTTGTAGTCACCTTCGGCTCACTGCTTCTAATAGCTAACCCATTAAAGTTCACACTACTTTGTACCACACTTCATACTCAACTTATGCAATCAGGGAGATTGATCCTCTTTCATATATCATCATCGCACATACATATACTTGCACAACTTTCGTACAAATACACACATAGTATACTTGAATGATTCATTATTTATTTATACCAAGATTACATTTGCAAAATCTCCCACTATCGATCAAGCAAGGACCGAACAACATTTGAATTAGGTCGGCACTAAACATTCTCGTGATAGAGAGGAATGAGAAGTGGACCACAACACACCTTGACTAAAACCAAAAATAGCACCACATACATTACATATTTTCTTGCATGCACCGAGACAAATAAATGAAGTGTAAACACCCAAGGTGAGCCAAACCTAGAGTAGAAACATCATCGAGCTTTCAAACCATGTCTCTGAAGCCCAAAATCTCATGCCAACTAAAATGAATGAAGCTAAGGACATTAATACCTTATTTTCATAATCGCATCATTAGAAACGATTATGCAGAAATGTGAAGCATGCATTTCATAGACAGGATAGTGTGAGTCACAATTATACTCAGATAAATATCAAATTCACTGCACTGTGTTTCGAACCATAAAAAAATTAATTCAAACAACTATAAATTGTACTTAACAACATATCAAAATCTCACCAACAAATTTGCAACATAACAAATATGCAGAGCAAAATCCTAATCACTCCTGCACATAAAGCATGTTGACATTAATGCAATAGTGTGTTGACAACAATGACAACCACACCAAAATAACCATGATGAATCATTGTCTATCCAAACTCACACATTACTCAATACTGCAACAATCTCCCTCTTTGTCGTTGATGGCAACACATCGACGACAAGAACTTACTCTCCCCCTTCGGACATTCTTCTCAACTCTCCCTGAGATATATAATTCAGCTCACAACAATGCTTAGCTCCCCCTAAGCAGTAGCCACAATCATTAATCCATATCAAAGATAAACTTGAAGTTCACTAGACTAATGCATAATCATATGCATTTAGCTCTAATAAGGAGGGGTAATCACCCCTAGCTTCTCTTGAAGATATTCAAAAGTATCCTTAGAGAGCACTTTCATGAAAATATTAGCAATTTGTTCTTTCGTAGGTACATACTCAAGCTTAACTTCATTCTCCAAAAAATTTCCCTCGGAAAGTGGTACCAGGTAGAAATGTGTTTCATCCTTCAATGCGGTACTAGATTCTTAGAAATCTTTATCGCACTGATATTGTCACACAATAAAAATAGGACCATCAAACATTATTCCAATATATTCCAAAGTTTGTTTCATCCAAAGTCTTCGTGTACAACATGAAGCAGCAGCAATATATTATACTTCAGCAGTAGATAGAGATACTAAGTCTTATTTTTTACTTGACCAAATGACCAACATAGGTCCAAGGAAAAATGTGCCTCCACTTGTACTCTTCCTATCATCCACACATCTAGCCCAATCAACATCAATGTAAGCCCTCAAAGTAAAGTCTGATCTTTTGGGATACCATAGACCAAACTATTATATTCCTTTCAAGTATCTGAAAATTATTTTTACTACCACAACATGAGTTTCTCTAAGATCTTGCTAAAATCTAACTAGAAGACAAACCACATGTCTAATATCTGGTCTATTATTTGTCAAGTATAACAATCCTCCAATCATGTTCTATATCTACTCTCATCAGTTTCAGGAGATTCAACATCCTTATTCAAATTATAGCCAATAACCATACGAGTGCATACCAATTTAGCATTTTCCATTCCAAACTTCTTTAACATCTCTTTGACATTTTTTATAGTGAAATAAATACCTTCACTTTTCTGATTAACTTGTAAGCCCATAAAGAAGTTCATTTCCTCAATCATGGACATCTCAAACTCTTTTTGCATTTCGTCAGCAAATTTCTTACCCATGCCATCATTTCCTCCAAAGATAATGTCATCCACATACACAACTACAATCAGAATATCATTTGATTCAACCTTAAAGTAGAGGTTGCTATCAATCCTACCTTTTTTTAAAAATCTTTGCTTCAACAAATACTTGTCAAGTCTTGCATATCAAACTCTGGGAGAATCCATATAATGCCTTCTTCAACTTGCAGACCATGTCTGGATCATTTGATAGTTTGAAGCTTTCAGGTTGTTCTATGTATGCTTCTTCCTCCAATTCTCCATTCTGAAATGCAAATTTCACATCCATTTGATATACCTTGAAGTCCTTGTGTGTTGCAAAAGCCAGAAACATTTTGATAGCCTCCATTATTACCATAGGAGCATAAGTCTCCTCAAAGTCAATTCCTTATGCCTATGTGTATCCTTTGCATGCAAGTCTATCCTTATTCCTTACTATGTGTTCAACTTCATCCAATTTGTTCTGGAATACCCATTTTGTTCCAATTACATTTTTGTCTCCAGGTCTTGAGACAAGTTCTCAAGTCTAATTCTTCATAATTTGATCTAGTTCTTGCACGACTTTCATCCAACTCTAATTATTGTACACCTCTTTAGCAATCTTTGGTTCAATTTTTGAGATTAATCATAGATTGACCTATTCAGCAGCTTCACTTCTTGTAATGACAACTATGTTCTTATCTCCGATAATCTGATTTTCTGAGTGATTCCCCTACATATATCGGGGTCTTAGGAGTAGTTGGTGGAACAATCTCTACATCATTCTATTCTTCATTTTTCAGTCTTTTATTCCTCTTGTTTGTCAATTTATTCATCTTATTCATATCCAGCATCTATTTCCATGTCCTTTGGAATGTCTTCATCAACTTTCACATTTGTACTTTCAATTATTCTTCTCATCCTTTAGTTGTAGCATCTATAAGCTTTGCTTTTAGTGGAATACCCAAGGAATATGCCTTCATCAACTCTAGAATCAAAGTTTCCAAAGTTTTTATTCACCTCTTATGATATAGCATTTGCTTCCTAAAACTCTAAAATACTTTACGGAAGGGTTCTTCCATACCATACCTCATAAGATGTCTTCCCAATATTTTTCTTGATTTGAACTTTGTTCAGTGTATATATTGCAGTCAGTATTGCTTCTTTCTAGTAGATTTATGATAGATTGGCTTCTTTTATCATTGTTCTAGCAGATTCCTGAAGTGTTATGTTCATTCTTTCCACCACATCATTCTGTTGTAGTGTTCTAGGAGCAGACAAATGTCTCCTAATCTCATGATTCTCACAAAAAGTGTTACTCTTCAAACATAAATTCTCCTGATCCAATGAGTGCTAAGTGTTCCATTCATTCTCATGAGAGATGGGTTCATGTGAACCACTACTCATGAATTATGGGTCAATGAGTTTGACTCAAAAACTACACAGTTGAATCCTGATAGCAATATCACAATTCTCCCCCTTTGTCAAATCTTAAACATTTGATTATTCTATCTACCTCATAGGCTTCGATATCATAAATTTCTCTAAAGCTTATGATTTTTCTCTGAGAAAAGTAACCATGTAATTCAAGAGTGATCATAAATTAAAAAACATAAAGTACTTGTCACCTTATTGACTCCTTATTCTAGTAGGACTGCACAGATCTGTGTGCACCAACTCCAATAGTTTGCTAGTAAATTGTTCCTTACCATTGAAAGTTATTCTTGTCTATTTCCCAACTTGAGAGTCTCTACAAACATTGTTGATAGGCCTTTTTCCCATTGGTAAATCTCTCACAGCATGTATTGCACTAATCCTTATCATATAGTCAAAATTGATATGCTACAACCTTAGATGATATAGCCAACTCTCATTGATCTGAGACATTAAGTAGTATCCACTAGCAGATTTCAGCTAATACATATTTCCTCCTGTTTTCTTTTCAGCGGCAATCATAATTCTAGATTTCTTTCTTATCTCACATTAATCTTCCTTGAAAAACAAGGGTATATCTATTTTCACACATATGTACAACACTCAAGAGATTATGATTCAAGCCCTTCACATAGCACACATTGTCGGTATTATGCTTGCCATCAAAATTGATAGAACCAATTCCAACTATCCTAGCTACCTAATCACCTCCAAATCTAACTACACCTCAATCATACATTTCAAGTTTTACAAACTTACTTTTATCGCCGGTCATATGATTAGAACATTCACTATCAATAAGTCATTCATCTTTGTCTCTTCTAACATGTAAAGCAAAAGTTATAGTATCTGCAACCTTAGTATTTACTTCCAGAGTCTTGTTAGAAACAGTAAGAACAAATTCTTCTTTAATTGCCAAAAATAAACATTGATCATCTTCTTCATAATCAAATTCATCATCAGAAATACTAGCATCTTCTCTAACATAAGAGGCTTTCCTATTGAATTTTCTTTTGCTTTCCTTATTCCTTTGATTTGTAATTTTGTCAAGACACCTAGAAGCATAGTCACCTATCTTTCCACAGTTGAAACATTTAAAGAGTAACTTAACTTTGTATTTCCCAGTTTCTTTCTTCATTTTTCTCACAAAGTTTGTCTCGATCTCATCAAAATCTTATTTTTTGAATCTTTGTCCTTTTCTAATTTGGTTGACTTAAATGCAATTTTTGTCCTTGTGTTGGTAGTGCCAAATTCTCTCATCTCAAAAGCAAGTAAAGATTCATACATCTATTCTTCGGTATATGGATTCAAATTTTGTGATTCTTCTATAGCAGAGAATTCAAAACTATAGGGTTTGGTAAGAGTTTCGAGTACCTTTTGTACACCATTTTCTTCTAGATTGCCACCAAGACTTATGATCTCATTCGCCACATCATCAATCTTTTGTAAGTAGGTAGTTATATTGTCATCTTCTTCCATCTGCATGCTTTCATACTTGGCTTTAGCATTCTACAACTTAGCTTGTTTGATGATCATTTCCTTCTGTATCATCTTAAAATGGAAGCACTTCCATGTTAAGATCGTTTAGCCCTTCTTAGGGGGTGTTTTTGACCACCATCATATTGTCCCCTCATTTCTACATCCTCTCTTACTTATGTGTCTATTTAAGACCATGATTGGGCCTCTTCGGGCACCATCCCTCCCATCTGGCATATTTTACAGGGAACCTGACTCCCTGGGTCAAGGTTGACCTTGACCTTGACCAAGGTCAAGGATGACCTCGACCTTGACCTAGGTCCCCCTTTCAAATTTGGAAGTCTATCGGCTGCCGGAGGTCATCAAAAATTCATTTCCCGCTTTCAGGTCGGCTGTTTTGGGTTCTGAAGCGACGATTCTTAAATTATATTTAATATAGGTCCTCTCCTAGGGTTATAGGCCTGATTGGAATTTAATTCTCCTATGTAGACCTCTCTAGAAGATTGTGCCCTAATTTCATATAAAAGGAAGTTTTCTCCTCTCATTTTCTGTAAGTGCTAACCATGAACTAAGTGATAAGAAGGATAATCTCAAGCTCTAGGTGAAAAACAACTATCATCAAGCAAAAAGTTCAAGCATCCATTGTTCTACATGTTTTCAAGCTTTCAAAGTGTTCAATTCTTCCTCTCAAGCATTCAAGTTCTCCATTGAAGATCAAGGATTCAAGCTTTCAAGCCTTTGAAGGGATTTGGTTCAA